>VNJU01001248.1:0-232834 GCA_008042675.1 Drosophila seguyi | reverse complement strand
TCGGGGGGGGTTTTGGGCGGTTTTTGGGGGTTTCTAAGGGGTTTTTAGGGTGGCTTTAGGGGGGTTTTGGGGGTATTCTAGGCGTTCTAGGGGCTCTAGGAGGCTCCAGGGGCTTCTGGGGGGGTTTTGGGCGGTTTTCGGGGGTTTCTAAGGGGTTTTTAGGATGGCTTTAGGGGGTTTTGGGGGTATTCTAGGCGTTCTAGGGGCTCTAGGAGGCTCTAGGGGGCTCTAGGGGCTTCTAGGTGGAAATTAAGATGCCTTTTTGTCCGAATATTGCAACATAGCTAAATGCGCATCACTGGTGAAGAGAAAGATGCCTTTTTGTCCGAATATTGCAACATAGCTAACTTGTGGATGAGCATTACTGATGTAAAATTTGAATTTAAATTCAAATTTGGCGGTTACTTGCATGGCAGTTACTTATTGTCATTTCAAATCTCGATTTAAGGTAACAGAACCTGCGAACACAATGCAGCAGAAAGCAACTGAAAAATATTAAACGCTCATCCCAATTTATGACATGCTTTTGCCCCACTGTTACGCAAGGGCGACTTGCACCCATTGTTAACGCCCGCCACCGTTCCCCCTCAAGCAATTGCCTCTGGCAATGGGCGTGTGTGGTGAAAAGCGGGGAAAATCCAGGGGAAAAGGGAAATGGGAAATGGGAGCCGGCTTGAGCCACGCTCATTTTGTGGCAGGCGCAAATCCCCATAATCAGAAAGCTTTTGCACTTTATTTGTGTAAGTTTCAATTATATAAACAACAGTGGAAATGGCAGGCGAAGAACCAATTACCGCTTGATTTAGCACACGCACACAAATGCAAATAAAGCGCACACACACACGGCACACGCACACGCACACGCACACACACTCGCCGCACACACTCACTTGCATTAGCCACGCAGCCATGACAAACTTATTGAGATTCATTGAGCAGATTGTTGTGAGGCTTCAGTTCAGTGGCCATGGGCGGGCTAAGGGCGAGGGTGGGGCAGTGCACTGCACAAAAACGGGGGGCGGGTTAGGCGGTACTAAAAGGGTGGGCGTGACCGGGGCGGTTTGGTGAGCCCTTGTTGTTGGCTGGTTTGTTAGGCAGACAATGGCTAATGCTTCAACTGGTAAATACAAACACAAATATGTACACTGAAAAATTATGCTTGTGTATGTGCGGTGCACTGGGAAAAAGTATTTAATTTGTAAAATATATATTTAAATAAATAAAGGAGAATTAAATTGTTTATCGAAAGTATGCCTTTAAAGGCAATAATTTTCTTTATAAAATTTATAATAAAAATTCCTTATTTATTTTTTCCCTTTCTGATATTATTTCCCTTTCAATTCTCCTTCACCTATTTCTTTCAGTGCTTTATTTATGTGTCTGTGTGTGTGTGTGAGTGGCTTGTTTGCTTTGCATAAAAGCTCAGGCATTGAAAACTAAAATACTGCACAACACATTGAGACTTTGTATTGCCAAGCATTAGGCGCCGTTTCATTTATATTTTATGCACACACAGATACTATCCTCTTTGTGTGTGTAGTGTGTGTGTGTGTATGGGTGTGTGCACTTCTGCTTAATAGTTAAATAAACAGAAGTTTCCTTTTGCCATCGGCAGGCTTACACAAACACACACAAACACAGACAGAGTCACAGGAACGATGACGCTTTTAAGCCCCTTCCCGCCTCACTTACCCCCAATCCCCTTTCGCCATATTTTTTTGCTCAAGTGTATGGCAAGCATTTTACAGTTATTGAGATTTTTAATAGTCATGGCAGGGCACTCACCGGATGCTTTTCCATTTAACCAATTATTACACAGAGGCGGGGGGTCACAAGGGGCAATGTCGGGGGAATTTCGGGTATTTAAAAATACAAATCAAAATATTGAACGAATATAATAATACAGAAGAAATTATACACTATTTAAAACGCACTAAAATTAAACCAATAACTTAAAAGAAAAATCAGCAACCAAGAAAATAAATTATATAATGAGTAAACAAGTTATTCATAAAGAGCCCTGCACAATATTAAATAAATAAAATTACAATTAAAAAAATGTATCAATTATTTGTAAAGAAAATGTTTTTATTTTAATTTTTATTATTATTTTTACATTTAAATGCTAAATATAAGCATTAAAAAATTGTAAACCATTTTTACTGCGTTTTTATTTATTTTTAAAATAGATAGATAAAATAGAAATTATATTTACTGTCATGTTTATAATTTCTAAGTAAAGTTTAAAGTCCCATATATTTATTTATATTCTTTATATTATATTAAAATTATTAATTTTATATTTTAAATTTTATATACATATTTAATTAGATTATATTTTATTTATTTATTATATTATTTATCTCATTTTTACTCTTTATTTAGGACGCCACTGTGGGGGAAGCAGCCAACGACTCAGCCTGAAAGTAGGCAGCAGCTTAAGTCAGAGCCATCACTGGCCCACAGATGGCGCCGAGGTGTTGCTGCATTTCTGCCCGAGAAAAAAATAAAGCAAAAATAAGGCAAAAAATAATGAAAAAATAAAGCAAAACTAAGGCAAAAAAAAAACTCAGAAAAATAAAGAAATAATTCTTCAAAAAAATAAAACAGGTGATTGTTAGGCCGGCAGCAAGATGCGTTGCCAGATTCACATTCATATTCCGACTCCGATCCAGCTGCAGCTGCTGCAATCAGCGACTAATGCAGCTCGTTAGGCAAACACACACAGAGCAGGCAGCAGGCAGCTGGCACACATGATTTTATTCGCCATGTTAAACATGCCGTCTGCATGTGTTTACCAAAAACCCAAGGGGAGTGAGGCAACCGGGGACTGTTCCTGGAGAAATGCTAAAATTCTTCCTAATGTGCAAACACCTACAAACCGGCGACACGTTATTTTTCGGCAACGACTGCTGCTGCTCCTGCTTCCTGCAAGCTGAAGCTGATTTTGTTTCCATCTTTCAAAAAGGCGAAATGGATTCAGACAGAGGCAGCAGCAGCTGTCGTTTGCATTGCCAATCGAGGCTTTTTATATTTGCCTTTTTTGCCGCACTGTGAGAAAATATTTTTTATTTATTTAATGTAATAAAAAAATAAAAATTTGAGATCTAACTTCCGTTTTTAAGGGAAGCCTAAAGGGTTTTCTGTGCTCAATTAATTTTATTTGAAATATAGATACTTTTGAAGGCAAAATATTTATTTTAAATTCAATTTAAAAGCCAAACTTTACATTTAGCTTATTAAAATTATTATTAAGATATATCTTACCTCTCATTCTTTTGTAAGTCTCTCTTTGGACTACTCAAAGGCCGTCTTTCAGCTGTCCAAGAAAATATCCCAAAGGGCAACTGCCTGCTTTCCTTTTTTGATTTGTAAATCCGAGTTTTGAAGTTTGAGTTAAAATCCTTTTTCTGGTTGAACTCCTGCACCTTCGCATAATCGCACTTAAATTTATAGCTACAAATCGAACAATTTAAATCGTGGGTAAAACAAAACCCCAACAAAATAAAAAATAAATAAAACTAACATCATTTTGAGTGCATTTGTTTTTCATTCAGAACTTTGGTTGTTTTTGGGTTACTTTTGTTTGAATTTCCAAAAAGAATAGACAACGCACTTGGCTTTTTCGTATAACTATGTACATGCATTACGATCGATAGACATTTAAATATATATATTTATATAGAGTACGCTTATTCCCTAAAAGATTTGATTTGCTTCGATTTGAATGGCTTTTACAGTGGTGGCCGTGGTAAGCAGTTAGCATTAAGCATTACGATTTTTTTTTTTTTATATATGTACACAGAGACAATTGTAATAATATTGTTATTAAAAAACGTATATATATATTATTTAATAGATGCGGAGGAGAGTGCAAAAAATACAGCTAGCCTAAGCCTAAAGTTCTACACGTAAATAATCACAATTAAATATTGCTACGCGGTTCGCAGCGCAACGCCAGCAGCAGGCACATAAAACTATTGTATTTATTAATAATAAAAAGTACAAAAAAAAAATACAAAAAAAAAATCAAAATACTATATATTTGCACTAAAATTAAATCAACAACTTAAAAGAGAAAACAAAATGCAGGTAACACCAAAAAAAAAGGTTAATATTTATGGAGAAAGTACAAGTTGTTGCTAGTTTTCCTTTAGAATTAGTTTTACAATCTATTTACAATTTGGCATAAAAATCATTAAAAAAAAAAAGGAAAAATAAATATATTTTAAGGGAATTAATAAGAGTGCCAAAGGTGCAACTGTGAACAGACTTCAACTTGCTATTTGAAACGACACACTACACTGGACTACACACACCACACACAACACTTTTTGCCTTTTAAACTCCGCTGCGGCTCTTGGTTAGAGCCGGGGAGTTGCTGCTGCTGCTGCTGCTGCTGCTGCTGCTGCTGCTGCTGCTGGACGTTGCTTCTACAATTGGCTTTTGGTTTCCCTGCCTCCAAAGGAGCTAAAGAACCTGAGCAACAGCGATCGATCCTCGCCATTCCTGTCCATCTGCCGCTCCAGGCTCCAGCCTATATTCGGCAGCCACCAGAAGGGCGTGTAGCCATCGCTTTTGGCTGCTGCTGTTGCTTCTCCTGCTGCTGCTGTTGCTGCTTCTCCTACTTCTTCTTTTTCTACTCTAATTATTTTACTATTCCTATGGCTACGATTATTAATACTTAAAGGTGATGCTGAAGGATATGCTGGTGATGTTCCTGCTTCGCTTTCAGTGGTTGCAGATGCTAATGCAGTGCTGCTCTCATTAGCAACTGTGGAGGTTGCTGCTGTTGCTGTTGCTGTTGCTGTCTCACTTGTACTGTTCAGGCTTAATTGCGGCATCACCTTTGACCAATTTGTGACGAAGGTGGATGAGTCGGTTGCCGGCTCTGTTGAGGATGATGAGTAGGTTTCCTCGGTGGTTAAAGGTGGCTCAGAGGTTTCAGGTTGCTGTTTAAGGTGCTGCTGCTGTTGCTGCTGCTCCTGCTTATCCTGCTCCTGCTGCTGTTGCTCCTCTTGATCCTCCTTTTCCTCCTCCTCCTGCTGCTTTCTTTTACTGCTCTTTACCAACGCATTGATCAGCCGCAATTCCTTGGCTATGGCCTCCTGCTCATCTTCATCTTGCCGCATCTCCTGGCCGCCTATAGTATTTGTCATTAAATTGTCATTGTCATCGTTCTGCATGATCGCCGGCTGTGCTGCAACTGTTGCTGTGCCTGTCACTGTCACTGTCACTGGTGTGGTACTGCCTTCCCCTGGACTCGTCTGATAATGAAACCGGTCAGTGGAGGAGCCCACATCATCATCAGCTGCTGCTGCTGCTGCTGTTGCTTTTGTTGTTGTTGTCGTCGTCACCTGAACAGGTTCCACTTTCGATTTTATCAAGACCAGACGATGATTTTCATCATTTTCATCTATCTGCACTGGCGGATGTGATGGCGTCGTTGTCTCAGTGACCGCCTCCGCATCGCTGGTGGTGGACCACTCCTCTTCACCTTCTTGATCAGCATCATCATCATCATTATTATCATCTTCATCCTGATCTTCATTAGCTGGCACTATGTCTGTGGTGACTGTCTCCTCTTCACTGAAATCCTGTTCCTTTTCCTTGGTTTTCACATCCAAATTAGCGGTCAGAGGCGGCGCCACACGGCGATGACTGAAGAGCGGCGGCATTAACTCAATGCTGGCATCTGGGCTGGCCGGCAGAAAGGCGTCGACCTTGAGCAGTTGAGCCAGATCCGCCTCCGCATTGGGTTTTAGATTTGTATTGAAATTCTGCTGGGTTAAAGCATCTGCAACTGCATCTGTAACTGCAACTGCATCTCCATCTGCTGTGGAAGAGGCATCCACATCGATGAGGGAACTCGTGACCAGTTGCACTGCTGAATCCTGCGGCTGCTGACCCGCGGGCACAACAATGGCCTCCACCTGGCCAATTTCCAGGTTAGTGTTGCTGCTGTTGCTGCTGCTGTTGCTGTTGCTGTTGCTGTTGCTGTTGCTGCTGTTGCTGTTGCTGCTGCTGTTGCTGCTGTTACTCTCCTCGATGAGTGTTGTGGTTGTGGACAGGGCATTGCTGGAAGCTGCCATCAAATCCCCGCCAGCTATGCGATTGCCACTCAATGCTGTGGCCGGCGCTGCAGGTGTTGCTGTTGTGTTTGCCTCTGTGGAAGTGGAAGTGGCTGGGGATGTGGCTGTGGTCGAGTTTGCACTGCTGCCTAGCAAGTCCTGCTCCAGATCCAGCTCCACCTCCGCCTCGGGCTCTCCGGTGCCGGTGGGGAACTTTTCAAATATATTAAACTTTAGGGGGGCATTCTCGCTGGGCAAAGCCTGGTCCTCGTTGCCACCAAGGCCGCCAATGTGCAGGGGAAAGGGTTGATCCAGCTGATGTGGTTGCTTCTCCTGCTGCTCTTTGTGCTTATCCTGCTGCTGCTGCTGCTGCTGTATCTCCGATAGATCGTACTGAGACTCACCACTGGCATCGTCACCGTCATAATCATAGTCCAATATAGGCTTGACACCCACACCGCCGGCCAGGATGAGCTCCTGCTTGAGCACATCCGTGCTATCGATCTGACTGATCAGGATGCAGGTGTCCTTGAAGAGCTTGTGGTTGGGCGGACAGTTGCGGTAGGGCAGCGTGAATATCGACTTGGCCGTCACCTTCTTCTCCTTCTGGAGGGTCCTCTGCACCGGATCCAAGTTGATCCAATCCTCCCAGGCCATACGCTGGGCATTGCCCTCGATCGGCCGGGATGTGATGGGCAGGCCGGCGACGAAGGCCACGGCCGCCGTCAGGGCCAAGATCACCGCCAGCCGCGGTGCCATCTCTGGTCAGCACCTGGAACTAGTTCGCTGCTACTGCTCCTGCTCGCTACGGGTGGCCCTGAAAGGAGAGGAAAGGAAAAAGCCAATGAGTATGTTGGAATGAAATATATATAAAATATATAGAAACAATGGTGGGTGGAGCAGAAACTTAATAAAGAACAAGAGGTACTTCATCAGAGGAGGAGAAGAAGGAGCAGGAGGAGTGGGAGTGGGAGTGGGAGGAGTGGAAGCCACCCATTGCGCTTTGTCAGCAGCTGTTCTTCTGTCCGCTCGGATTACCCCTTGCCCTCCATCAGCTCCCAGCTCCTTCTGTCCAAAGGGAACCACAAAACAACAGCAAATACCGGTTCTCTCCCGCACACAAGGCAGTGGAGCCACAGTGGAGCTCAGCGTGGAGAGACAGGCACAAAAGCATGGAATGCACTTCCGTGTTTTCATTAATAAATGTTTAAGGAAAAAGAAAAATAATATATAAATATATAAAAATATATTTGAGGAGAGTTTTACAATTTTTGAAATATTTATTTGCTTTCTTTCTTTATTAATATATTATTTAATATCTTTGAGGAGACTCTAAACATTTTTAAATATTTATTTGCTTTCTTTCTTTATTAATATATTATTTAATATCTTTGAGGAGACTCTAAACATTTTTAAAATATTTATTTGCTTTCTTGCAATATTTTTTTACATATTTAAAAATCACAATTTCATGTCAAATTACTTTTAAATAAGAAAGAAAGCTAGCTTTTATTTTTGACTAATAAAAAAATCAACATATTATACACGACTATTGTCAATTATTTAATTTTTTAAAGTCCCTAAATATGTGCATTATAAGGACTATAAAATCCATTTTTTTTGCCTAAAAATTGCTAACCTTTTCAATGGTTTTTTGGCCATAACTTGGCTTAAACTTAACCGATTTCACTCTGGATTTCACTTTTCTTCTTAGTTTTTGTGGGAGAACTTTTCTGCATTCAAAACTCAATATCTAAATTTTTGACCAATTTTTGAAAATTTTAATGATGTAACCCCCTTACATTTTTTTGAAAAAATTTTTGAAAATTTACTTCTTCCCGGTCATGGCCAGATCGATTCGGCTTTCGATGCTGATCAAGAATATATATACTTTATAGGGTTGGAAATGTCTCCTTTACTTACAAAACCCCACTCAAAGGTTAAAAATTTCCCCCTATAGAAGGTCTAAAAATTGCTAAGCTTTTAGATGGTTTTTGATCATAACTTGGCTTAAAAGCAACCGATTTCGTGTGTGCTTTTGTTTTTTCTTCCTAGTTTTTACGGGAGAACTTTTCTGCATTCAAAACTCGATTTTTATTTTTTTTTGCCAATTTTTGACAATTTTGATGATGTAACCCCTTGAATTTTTTTCGAAAAATGGGTCACATTTTTTTCTTGCCGAACATAGCCAGATCGATTCAGCTTTCGATGCTGATCAAGAATATATATGGTTTATAGGGTCGGAAATGTCTCCTTTACTTACAATATCCCGCTCAAAAGACGATAATTTCCCTCTATAGAAGGTCTAAAAATGGTCTAAAAATTCCTAACCTTTTCAATAGTTTTTTGATCATAACTTGGCTTAAAAACAACCGATTTCAATCTGGTTTGGTTTTTTCTTCCTAGTTTTTACGGGAGAACTTTTCTGCATTCAAAACTCGATTTTTATTTTTTTGCCAATTTTTGACAATTTTGATGATGTAACCCCTTGCATTTTTTTTCGAAAAATGGCTAAAATATTTTTTTTGGTCGGACATGGCCAGATCGATTCAGTTTTTATTGCTGATCAAGAATATATATGGTTTATGGGGTCGGAAATGATTCCTTAACTGTGTTGCAAGCTTTTGACTGAAAATTTAGTTCCCAGAAAATGTTTTGTATTTTTTTTAAATTTAATAAAAAAAAAAATTATATTTTATTAGTTCTATAAACAATACAAAGTTCTTGAATTTTAAAACCCTTCTTTTCGTCTGCCACAACCACTGTATTTTGTGTAGAAGAGGATTTCGGATTCAAAGTTGAAGACGACAACAAAGATTGTATGCTTCGGGCATCGCCTTAATGGTTATATCAACGGTTTCCCTTGCACACACACCAACAATAACAACAACAACGACAGCACTGACAATAACAACAGTAACAACAATAACTATAACAACAACAATAACAATAACGGAGGGCCCGCGACTCTGCACACACATTTCGAACTATCTCACATCACATCAGTCATCATCGCTGTGGTCATAATCTACAAACAGCTTATGTATATATTAATAACAATAGTAATACAACAACAGTTATAATAACAACAACAACAATAACTACAACAATAAGTACAACAATATCAGTTATAAATGCAACATTTGGTTGCTTACTTCGGGTGCTGTTATGACTGCAACAGTTGCTGTTACTGCTGGTGTTTTTTTTTTATTGTTGTTGAAAAAGTTGCCGTTATCACTGTTATTTGTATAACAGTTGGTGTTATATGTTATATTTTTATACAGTAGTTGCTATCAAATGTGGTTCTTAGTCACGTAGCAGTTTTTCCTAATTTTGCAATAGTAAATAGGTAACAGCATACCTTAGTTATTAATGTAAAAGTATATAATATCCGTATAACAGTTGGTGTAATATGTTATATTTTTATACAGTAGTTGCTGTTAGACATGTAGCAATGGTTCTTAGTATTGCAATAGTTGCTATTACCTCAGTTATTAATGTAAAAGTATATAATATCCGTATAACAGTTGGTGTTATACTTGCAGTATTTCCCGTTATCCTTGCAATGGCTAGAAATATTGCTATTAATCACGTAGCAGTGGTTCTTATTCTTGTAATAATTAATGTTATCGTTTTAATTGGTATAAAATTCACTGTTATCTCTATTAAACGTATAACAGTTGCTGTTATACAAGTAAAAAAATTGATTTTATTCCAGTTATTGTTAAAAAAAGCTACCATAAGCTGCTGTTACTACTTTTACAATCTCAAATAATGCTTTAAGCTGCTATCAGCTGCTATTGTTGCAATAGTTGCTCTTATTGTTACAACACTGTCTGTTATTGCTGCAGCAGTTGCTGTTATTGTTGCTGCTGCTGCTTCTCTTGTTGCACTTAGCTTGAGGGCACACAACAACACACACCAACACAAGTAAAAACTGAGGGAAAATCGGTGGCAAGCACAAATGTTTATTTATACAAGACAAGTACCGGTGCGGGGCGACACGCATGTACATATATACCTAGATATTTATATATATATATTATATATATATATGTTTGTGTATATATAGGTTATCTGCGGGTTCTTGGAATTTATGAGTTCAAGTGTGTGG
Organism: Drosophila seguyi; assembly: GCA_008042675.1. Classification (NCBI taxonomy): domain Eukaryota; kingdom Metazoa; phylum Arthropoda; class Insecta; order Diptera; family Drosophilidae; genus Drosophila; species Drosophila seguyi. The sequence continues at coordinate 222,649 of VNJU01001248.1, read as the reverse complement.
CACTGCGACCGCGACTTTTCTAACTGTTGCACTCGAGTTTATGGCTGTTATTGCCGCCGCTGTCATTATTACTTGTTAATAGCTCTGTTTGGAACCGGAGAATCGGAGAATCGGAGAATCCGGGGATCGGGGAATCCGTGCGAGTGCGTGTGCCTTGTGTCTTGTGTGTCGCGGCGTATCGGTCGTAAAACCACTCATCCCATCAGCAATGGGTTATTGTTTTTGTTTTTACTTCTCCCTTTTGTATTCCCCTCGAAGTCGCTTCTGAATGTCAAGTACCTACTATATGGGATATATATATATATATATATATATATATTTGTTTAAAGATACGATAAGGTTAATGTCATAACGGTAACGTTATTATATAAAGCAATGACTTTGACACCCGCAGCCCTTTGGTCGTTTCCTGGAAACTGGGTTAAATTGAATTTAAAGTTTTGTAAATAGAAAAAAAGGGGGTACAAAGAGTGACTATATAGTATCTATATTTTGGTTTAAAATGTGTATATATATAATATATATATTGTGCACATTGCTGCCTAAAATAGTGACCTAATTCGAAGCTAAAACGGAACGCCAGAAATACTGGCAGAACTTTGTCTATAATATGTGGCAGGAAATATGAATTTTTTTTATAGAAAATTAAGTTAAGTATTTAAATTTAATTAAATTATTTAAGTAAGCTTTACTATGAAGGGAAGATGCATATTAAATCTTTTAAGCAAGTAAACAACCTTTAAAAACTTCTATTAGCATTTTTAAAAAACCTAGAAAGCTGCTTAAATTTTATTGAGTTAAAGTAACTCTCTGCCTTTTTTTGCCACTAATTTATACTTAAAAAAATCTTTTAAAAATTTAAGCAAATTTAACTAAATTTTGTGTCTTTTAAATGCCATTTTAGGCACTCATTAAACCCCTTTTTCCATCAATGCCAAGCTCTTGTTTCCCCGATTTTGATTTGCTGCTAATCTATATTTATGAAGGTCTCCCTGAAAAGGACCCATCTGTAGCTGTCGATGTATCTGTATTTGTATCTGTATCTCTAGCTGTATTTGTATCTGTATCTGTCGATGTATTTGTCGCTGTATCTCTTGCTGTTTCTGTTGCTTGTATCTGCTCCTCCATATCTGTATCTGTATCTGCTAGTGTCCAGCCAGGAATCCAACTATTTGGCGGACATGTGACGACTGCTGTACCCGGCGCCTGTCACCGGGCATCAACTGTTATTTCGGCAAACGAAAGCCACCCCCCTTGGAATGTACCATGCATCCCCCCCATCATAAACCACGCTCCCAGAAGGGTCGGACATTGGTCTACCCTAACATCCATTCATCGGAGTCCTGTTCCTGCTCCTCCTCCTCCCCCCTCTGTGTGTATCAGTTCATCTGTCAGCTTTTGGCGGAGCCCCCAAATTGAAATCAACTTCACACGTCGCAAATTTTTAATTAAAAATCAGCAACTGATGTCAATTTTTTGGGGGGAAAGCTGCAGCGCCACGGCCAGCTTCCAGCTTCATCTTCTTTTACTTTTCTCGTTTTTTCTTGGCGATTTCGGACACAAAAAAAATATAAGAAAAAAAAGGGCATAGAACTCTCTTTTTTTTTTGGTTAGATTTGTGATGCGAATATGTCCGCTGTTTGTACATAATTCCGCAAACATACATTGACATCTTGCTAATACAAAGCACGGCGACACGTCGAATTTGGATTCGGCGTGTTGGTTGTGTGCTCGTGCCTCGTGCTCGCACGTATTCAATTCGATTCAATGATTCAATCCTGGCATCCTGGCATCCTGGCATCCTCCTTGCCATATCCTACCGCCCCCCTCACTCTCCTCACTCCCCTCCCCAGAAACACGCACCGTCAGCCTGGATTTCCCCGCAGCAATGCGTGCACATGAGTCCCTCAGATTGCGACTTTATCTATTCGAATGCGAATGCGAATGTGTCCTGCGTTCCATGTCCTTATTCATTTGCCAGCCGTTGGCCACGTTTCTGTGGCTCTTCTTGATCCTGCTTTAACTTTTCTCTCTCTGCTCTTTTTGTACAAATTTCTATTTCAGTTCCCACTGCCAGCAACAGACTCTTAATTATCCAAACTATCAATTTTTAGTCACATTTCAAAGGCCTTTTCTTTATTCTTACAGAAATCGAGGGACTGTCGTTGGGACTAGGAATTGAGACATCAGAAAAATACAGGTGAGTCTTTAGCAATTAAGAAAAGTGAAAGAAGAGTTTAATTCAAGTTTTCTGGTTAATAATTATGCCTTAAGACTTGTACAAAGAAATCTATGAATCAAGAACCTTAGTCACTATCTTATATAAAATATATATATAAAATCCCCTGCTTCTTTATTTAATTAAATTAATAATTCATCGATTGCATTCATCGCTAAGTTAGTTTTGTTATTTGCCAATGATCTCATCGACTGCAAAAACATCTGGACATTTGGTTTACTTTTCGATTTCTCAGAGACACTCGAATGCAGTCGAGAATTGTACGATTCCTAGTGTATCTATAGCTCTGCCTTTGTATCTGTATCTTTCAATGCTTGCCATTGCCCACGCACGTGGCCAAGTTACAGTGTCAACCAGTTTTCGAGTTTAGCTTTTCAGTTCGGTTTTTCTTTGGGTGATACAAAAAAAATAAAATCGAGAGAGAGAGACGGACAAATTTGTAAAATGCAAAACTAAGGCAGCTAAAACGTAACGAAACGACTTTGGGAGTGAGAGCCCAAAAAAGTTGATGTTGCTGATGCGCAACAAGTGGTCGCAAGGCAGCACCAACCGACCAGCAGCAGCAGCAGCAGCAGCAAAGTGTCATTTAGGTTTTATTGCCGCCTAACAGAGCCCACAGAGTGCACTTGAAAAAATTGCTAGATATATTTATTTTAAGACGAAAATATAATCATAAAAAGGTAACTTATAAAAAACTTATTTTGGCTTAAAAAATTGGGAAAACACATTTTTAAAATTTTATGTAAATATATCATAAAATATTTGTTTACTATAAATTTAATTAATTTAATTTATACAATAAATTTTACAATTAAAGAATACAAATTTAATATTTTATTAAAATCAAAATAAATTAGAGAAGTAATTAATAAAAGTCCCTTTAAATATGTGCTAATTTATCTCTTTAATAAAAATTAAATGAAGTAATAGGCAAGAATTCTTAATAGATTCTTTTTAACATGTTCTTTTTTGGACTTAAGGGTTTAGGAATTTATTAATTAATTAATCAAACATTAACGAAAGTAGGAATTTAAATTTTAAAATATTTTGAAGCTCTTCAATATGTGTCAAATTTTAAATGTTAAAACAAATCGAAAGGAAATTTTCATTTTCTTATCCTTAACATATTTTTTTTTTCCTTTAAAGTGCTCTAACTTCTCTTTAGGTTAAAAAAAATAAATATTCTCATACTTTATTTATTACAATTTTAAATAATATTAAAAAGCCCTTAACTATTTATTGAATTTTGTATAAAAATACAAATTTATTAGAAATACCAAAACTAAAATAAAAAAAAATAAAATAACCAAAAAAAATTTAATTTGCTTTCCATAAGCCTGTATAATTTGTACTTTAGTTTGTTATTAAAATATAAATAATACAAAAAATATATATCTATGTACTCCAATTTTTTAATTAAATAAAAATATATTTTTATAACCCCTTAAATATGTCTTCAATATTTTTATAAAATAAAAAGCTTGCCCCTTTTTACAAGAGGATAAGAATTCTTTAATTCCTACCCCTTGACATATTATTTTGTTGACTTTCAAGAGCTTTATCTTCCCAAAAAAATTATTTGATTCTATTTATTTTTTTATTTTATTATTTAATTCTTTTCTAACTTCATAAATTAACTAAATAACTCATTTATTTGCTAATTAATTGATTGAAATTTCTAATAAATAACCCTTATTAATCCCAGTGCCTGTAACAATCACTCAGCCAACTGACAACGACTTGGCCACGATGCCAAAAGGTGGCCCAAAAGCAACGGACGATGGGTTTTTTTTCCCCCCCCCCCCCCCCCCTTTTTTTTGTTTCTTGTGTGTGTGTTTTGTTTTTTATCATTCTCGTTACGCTTGCTATTGTTTCTTATTTATTTTGTTGTTTTATTTATTTGTGTGTTTGCCTGAAAAACCGTTACACTTTGCCCGCTGACTTACTTAATTACTTTGCTACTTTGCTGTGTTTATGAGATCACTGATCAGTAGTAGCGTCTGCTTTCTGCATTTTAAATTCTCCATTTTTCTATATTCTCTATTCTCCATTCTGCATTCTGCATTCTTAATTCTCTATCTTGCATTCTCTATACTCTCCGCTCGATGCAATCTCTATTTTCCCGCTGACATCATCCGGAATTCTCCATGACGATCCATGATTCTGGCCGGACAATCATTGGCGTTTGTTCAATTGGCAACTTTGAACCCCCCGAATGACCTCCCCCTCTCTCTCTCTCTCTCTGGGCAATGAGTTTTCCCTTTTCCCAAGATCATAAACCAACCATAATATTCCCAATCTAAATTGATTTCCAAACAAATCGGGCGTGAGAAACGCAATTAGGTTTTCAATTGCACAGACAGCAAAGGAGAGGGGGAAAATCGTATAAAAATCGAGCAGGTGCTGGTTTTTCCAAGCGGGAAATGATCAGTTCACAGTTGCCAAACAGCTGCGCAGGGTGGAAAATTTCGTATAAAAACGATCTGCAAAATGCTGAAAAAACAAAAAGAAAAACCAATTTGGGGGCACACGCGCCAAAGGCGAGAGATCAACAATTAACGATCGATCGTCCCAGCTGAGAATTGTTTATGACACCGGTCTGGGGGTGCGGCTGCCACAGAGAGTGATATATATATATATATATATAGTAAAAATCGGTGGTACGGAGTGCTACCATTTGGCACACGAAAAAAAACGGAGCTGAAATGCGCACGCAGACGCGTGCCGAATTCATAAAAACGCATTCGCACTCGAATCGATTTACATTTCGGTGGCACTTAGGCAGAAGCACGCCACAAAACCCCCAGAACAACCAGCCAGGCACGAAACTTGAGCCCAATAATAAAACCGAAAAGCCCCTCCGCCGGCCAAAAGGCAAACACACACACAGAAATAAAAGAATAAAAGACAAAAAAGAAAGCAAATGAAGAATGAAATACATCAGGAAATTAAAGCAAACAAATGGACAAAGATGTGAATTGAAACAGAAATCAAAAACAGATAAAAAGGCTCTTCAAGTTTTGATAATTAAAGGAACTAGAGAGAAGCATCAAGTTTAGGGGTTAATATATATTTTTAAAATATTTTTATCGTGTATTAAAATAATAAATACATATAGTTTAAATATTTAGGAATATATTTATACCATTCCAAGCCAAATGAGACACTTAAAACTACACACAAAAAAATTATATAGAACCTTGTAATATATTTAAAGGCCTCGGTTAACCCTTGGCAATGAATGAGCTCATGAAAAGAATCAAGTTTAAGGGCAAATATATTAATTTTAAATATTTTAATTTAAGTTTATATTTAATATTATTAAATATATTAATATTATTAAATATTACAAGTCCTTGGAGTGCCTAGAACTACATACAAAAAATTAAAACGAACTCTGGTATATATTTGTAGATGATTTTTAAACTCTTGCTAATGAAAAGTTGTAAAGAAAATAATAATATATTTTTAAATAATTTAGAGTATATTTAATTATATATTTCTATGAATATTCTAAAATATATTATTATTTATTTTGCCTCTAAAAGTCTAAAATTGCACTGAAAGAATTTTAAACTTTCGCCAAAAAATTAAATTAACCCTGCAATATATTTAACCCCCTTTTTTATTCGATTCAAATAGCTTTTAAGCTTCAGTGAATAAAAGCAACTAAGTTAAATTTAAAAAAAAATCAAGTTTATGGTTTAATATAGTTTTTTTAATATAGTATAAAATTTATACTATCCTAAGGGTACTATCCCAAGGGTAATGTGTCACTTGAAGTACCTAAACTACTCACTAAAAATTAAAACCAACCCTGAATAATATGTTAAACCTTTATTTAATACATTAAAATATCTATCAAGCATCAAAGAATTAAAGCAAATAAGAAAACTCAATGCAACAATTAAGGTTGTGGCTTAAACTATACTTTTAGAATATATTCTCAAGTAAATAGCAGTCTGACAAAGCACTTACAGTACCTAGAACTCCAGTAAAAACTATTTAAAAATATATATTTTAAATCCTTTCCAATCAAATTAAATACCCAACTCCCTCAGTATTTGTTCTCCTCACACTTGTTTCTTTGACAAAACCCCCTGAAATACAACTTCCTAATCAGTTTAGTCCCTTCGATTCGCCTTTGACTTTGTCTCCAGGAATCTCTCTCTCTCCCCCCGAAAATAATTCCAAATTATGCATTTCTCCCCGACTGTCAGTGTCTTAACATTCCCCAGCGATTTACTGCCTCCACCTCCGCCCACACATTCACCAGAATATATACTATATATATTATCTCTCTATATATATATATAGAGTATATATAGTGGGGAAAAATCGGGCAGGGCATTAGCATAAGTAGCGATTAGAGGGTCGTCGTGGGTGAGTCTAATTTGTTGGCAGCGCCTAAGTCTGATATATGAATCGCTTTATGCGGGGGGCGGGAAGGGGAAAAACTGTTGGATATTTTACGATTTTCCGAGGCAAAAGAAAAAAACTGTATTCTCCGTCTTATTGTTATTAATGTTTACACAACAACCGAAGAAATACAAAATATAAATTAAGTAAAATAAACAAATAAAGAGCAGCCTGAACCTCTCAACTTTTGATTAATATTTTCCTCACAATTTGTTTACCTTTTCTTTTCGCGTTGATCAAAGATCTTCAGTTGCTGTTGCTTATAATCCAATTAGTTAATGATATAATGGCACTTGCACAGCTCTCACAGAAAAACTCAAAAAAATAACAATTAATCCACACGCTTTTCCCAAATTTTTTGCACGAGTTTTCACTTGGATTCTTGGAGATTTTCCAAGGATGGCAGCGACTTGAATGGCTGAAGATCTGAAGACAGACTGAGTGGGAAATACACGAAAAATTCGTATCAACTGGAGGGAAGACAAATCGCCGAGAAACCAAAACCGAAAAACCAAAACATTGACGAGAGCAGCAGATACAAAGATACGCAGATACAAAGATACTCGCAGTCGTGTGCGAGAGATACGAAGAGCAGGCTGGAGATAAACTTACGCAATATCTGAAAGAGCCAAAGAGCCAAAAGAACCAGACGGACAGGCAGGCAGGCTGGCAGGCGGTCTAGTTTTTCTGGCCGGGTCTGCAACTACACTGGGAGAAAATTAAGGAAATTTTGGGGACTCGGAAGGGAAGTTAATTGAAATCTTCTAAACAGTTTTACCTTCAAAGAGCCTTATTTATTTATCTCTAATTTTTACTTTTCACATTATATATTTTTTGGTAAGTCTCTTAATTTTTTTCAGTGCACGCAGCTGTGTGCTAACAAGTCTCCTGCCATTTGGCGGTAAATCTTGTGCCACACTTGTTTGTTTTGATCCTGGATCCAGGCACCCATGGCCAGGTAGCCCGCTGTGCCAGTGTCTGTCTCTGCTGTATCTCGTAGATACAAATCTACCTGCAGAGCAGCCTTGAGATACAAGCGTTACAGTTACCAGTCAGAGAGAGAGAGAGAGAGGGAGAGAGAGAGTGTGTAAGAGAGAGGGAGAGTGGGAGAGAGCGATAAGAACCAACGTCCTTGCCGAGCGCCAAAGCCAGGTGCCGAGAGCCCTCAGATGCATCTTCTGCTGATAGCAGCCAACGGGGAAAAAATACGCAAAAAAAATAAAGACACAGATCTTGGCCATGAAAAGTGCATTTCTCGCTCTCTCTTTATCTTTATTTTTTCTTTCTTCTGGCCAAGGCCAGTTCCTGATAACGTTGCCACCAAGGTAAATGTCATAATCAGCAAGAGTTGCGTCTGGTTAGCAGGGAAAGCGAGCTGGGAAAAGCAATAAGACTGGAAAGAGTTTACTTAATTTAATATTTATATTAGAAACTAAAGAAAACTGAACCTAAATTGATTAATTAAATAAAGAAAATTGTTAAACAATTGTTAAAATGAGCAATCAACAGCAATGAGTTAGCTGAATTGAAAGTGTTTTTATTGAATTTCAAACACTTGATCACCCGACTTTTAACAATAAGGTTTTCATAGTGAGTTTGTTATTTGAAATACATATGAAAAAAAGCCATAATGAGTTGAATATTAAATAAGAAATCATATTAATATTTATTTTGCAAAAAAGCAAATAAAAAACAAAAAACTAAACAAAGGAAAGGGCCAAAAATAAATTGTTATTGTGTTGAAAATAATGAAAATATATTAACATTTAACTTAACACAAGAAAATAATATATTTCTGAGGCATATATGTCTGCAGATAGGCTTGTTATATAAATTAAATATATTTATATATATCTTATTAAGAAAACCAGAGGAAAAATATATTATTATTGTTTTAATAATAATAAAAATATAGGTATTAGTAATAAAATATAGACAACAAAATAATATATTCCTGAGCGAAATATTTCCTTTACAAATTTAAATTTACATGTAATTTATTAAAAATACATTTCCCATACAAAAATACTTGTTTTTAAATAAAAGAAACCCTAAGAGATATTTATTTTACAAATAATAATTTTATAAATATTTCTTATTAAGAAAATTAAAGGAAATACATACTTGTGTTGTATAAACAATAATTATTATACATTTGTTTATTCAAATCAAATTAAAGACGAGAAAGTAATATATTCCTACAGCAAATAACTTCTTTAACTTTAAAATTCTTTGTTACTTTAAAAATAAAAGAAAGACGTATAACAAAAATTTATTCCTCTCCTCAATTAGTTTTTTTTAACAAAAGAAACTCCAAGAGAGTCTCGTTTTATGAATGAAATATATTTAAAAATATTTCTTGTTACTAAATCTAAAGGGAATATATAATGTTAAAATAATATATATAATAAAAATATATTAATACCGAATTATAGTCAAAAAATATATTTATTTCTCAGGGAAATGCCTCCTTATAAGTCAGAATAACCAAACAAGTATTTAAAAAGAATAATCTTTTAAAATAAAATTAAAACTTAAACTAGTTTCGAAACAAAAGAACTCAGCAAAGAGGCTCTGTTTATGAATGAAATAAATTTACAAATTATTTCCTATAAAGACAACCCGCGACCATCAATCAAAGTTTGACCTGCTTTCGTTGATATTCCATTTCATGGCATTACTTCTGTGCGAAAATCAGGCATAAGCGAGGCGGCAAACAAAGCCGCAACCTAGGTCAATATCGAAGCACCCCAAAAGCATAGAGACATGTATATATAGTATATATATATGGCCATATCCAATCAAGCAATCTCTCTTGGCAGCACTTGGGATTCTCGAAAGTGAAGAAATAAATAAATAAAAAATACAAAAAGCCGGAGAGGGGCTCCAATAATCGCGAAGCTTTCGCTTTGGCAGCACCGCAAATAAAAAAAAGTGAGGCAAACCGCTGTTTGCAATTCAATTAACGCCGCCAATGTCGGCGGCAATGTCTTCTCCCTGAGCTACAATTACAAGATCGCCCAAGAAACCATACAGATATCACGAATATATATACATGTGAATCTTCAACAGATTGAACTGCAGGTGGTGGCTTATCAGCAACAAAAAAAAATAATAACAAATAAGAGACAGACATTAGCGACAGGCCATTGTCTGGCCAAATTCTATGGATGGGCAAACAATTATGGATAGAGATACAGTAGAAGATACAGTAGTAGATACAAATACAGAGCAGTTACAGATACAGTAGCAGATACAGATACAGAAGCAGTTACAGATGCCGCTAAAGATATAGATTGCTATAGTCAGACAATGGACAAACATCGAGATATGCAGAGGAAAAGAGAAGTGGCCAAAAAGCAGCCGCAACAAGTGCATGTGAAAATAATATTACACTGCGAAAAACAAACCTAGCTTAGATCCCTATTTACTCTGGATAATGCTAGAAGCAAACACAGATAACTTAAAAAATTCTACAAGAAAAATGGAGGCTAAAAACTTAGACATTTCAGAGTAAAGCCCTGAGTTTCTTTTGAGTTATTTAAGTACTTGCATTTTTAAATGAAAGAGTAACTAAAAGTTAACTGGGTTTATTTCTTTTATTTAAAATACATTCTTTTTATTAAGGTTTATTAGCTCATTTATTTATACAACAACTTGAGCTTATTTATATAAAAAAAATTCAAATAAAAACCAGCTCGAAGCTCTTTTCTGTTGTTTAATATTTTCCTCTCAGCTTGTTTAGCTTTTTTATTTATTAATCAAAGATCTGTAGATGCTGAAATATATCTGTTGTTTATAAACCAATTAGTTTTTATTATAAACAGCTCAGAAATAAATAAAAAACTATTAAAACACACGCTTTTTTGAATTTTTTTCAAGAGTTTCTTTTGGTTTTTTGAAAAATTTCAAATATTGAGAGAGTCTTGAAATTCTGAAGATCCAAAGACCGACTGAGTGGAATATGCACAATAAAATATATATTTTTCATGCATTTTTGTATTTATGTAAAATATATATTACTATTAACCTCTAACCCCGTTCTTAATCCCCCACAGAGAACGAAAAAATATTTAAGAGTTTACTTCTGACTTTTAATAGTTCATAGTTCCTTGGGATTTCTCTAGGAAATACTCAAAAATTACCCAGGAATACCCGGGGAGTCACCCAAAATTACCCAGAAAAAAAGGGGTTACCCCAACCAAAAAAAAAAAAATAATAAATATAAAAAAAAAAACGTGTCTAAGGTCAGGCGGTAACTTGTCATTGACATTGCCTGCCGCCGCGTCTGTGTGGCTGCCACCTACTGCCACTGTGGCAGAACAATGGGCTTCCTTGTCTCCGAATTGTCGCCGCAAATTAAAGCGAATGCTGACTGAGTTTTGAACCCTCAATGACAGCGGAATCAATCATCAGTCTTTATAGTCTATATAGTTTATATATACAAGTGTTTATAGTGTGACGAATATCGGAGGCCCAGACCAGACCAATTAGTAACTAAAACGAAACCATTCTCTTTACTGGCTCAAACAAAGACTTTTACCGAGATATTTCAGGGTCTTTTTGGGTATAAAGTGTGGCCGAGAGACACATATTAGATCCTGCCACAAATGAATTATAAACCATACATTCTATATCCGATAAATGACCACTAATTAAACCCATTAAAATTGGAAAGCAAGCCCTTTTAGCAGCCAACCAACCGACCAGGAAATGATGCTGTTGGAATTTATTTACAACCTGAACCAGCACATATATGTTTATATATATATAATATATATGCCTCAAAATTAGCTAATTGAAACAGCCTTCGAAATGGCATTATGAAATATGCAAACGATTGCCAATCGAATGGGAATGGGAATAACTGTGGAAATGGAAATGAAAATGGGAACTGTAACTGCACCTAGCGATAATCTCAAAATGAAAAATTTAATTAGGTTTTAGGTTTTCAGGTTGCAATCTCCACGTTTTATGTAACCCCCCAAAGAGCCGCCAAGTCAAGTTAAAACTCAACTGAAATCGAATCAAATGAAAGGCAGGGAAAAAAGAGAAAACAATTGTTTATTTTATTTATTTATATTTTTTGCTCGTATGTAGCGCAGCGCTGAATTCAAGGCCAAACCTTTATTTGTGCCATATTTCATTGTTCGATTTTCAGTTGAGTTTTGGTTTTATATTTGGTTTTTTTTTTCCCCGTTTGCCGTCGTCGTGTAAACATAGAAAAATTGCCAAATTAACTGGGCAAATGTGAGGTGAATTGGAAAACAGATTTCGAAACGTCAGGCTGTTTCGATACATTTTTTGAATATATATTTTTTTCTTCCCCAATTGCGCAGCCGAGAAAGTGGCAGGGTGGCTTCACAATTCACAATTCACAATTCCCAATTGAATGCAAATACAAAAGAATTTTTATGACAGCTTCGGAAAGGTTATCACCATCAAGTGGCTTCGAACCGGTCCCTCGAGAGCTTGTTTTTTATAATGCATCTTATTATATTTTTTTTGTGTTATTTAATATGTAATTTATTTGAATTTATACAAGTGTTTTCAGCGAATTGCAGCAAGAGGCTTAATTAATATTTTTGCAAGTGAAATGTTTGTACTTTTTGGGGCATAAATTAAGTGTTTAATTTTCAGGGAAAATAACATAAGAGTTTTTTTAAATATTAACTGAAATGCAATATTTTTTTGGGAGGGATTAATGGGGTGACTTAATTTGAAGTAATTTCCAATTGAAGGAACAATAATAAATGGTGTAAATTATTTTTAATAAGATTTTGTAGGAGAATTAATTATGAAATTTGAATTCAAATTCAGAAAAGGGATGAATTAAATACTGACAAAAATAAATACTAACAATAACAATAAATTAGGAGTTTAATTGGAAGGAAAAGTTTAATGAAAGATTCATTTATTAATAACTGATATATAATATGTAACTTTCAATGGGATAAAATGAGAGAATAAAAATAATTTAAAATATTATAAGAAATATATGAAATATTTTCAAAAAAATATATTTTTTTTAAGGCATTTATTAAAAGATAACATTATAGGAAATCTTTAAGAATGAATATATAAAATAGTAAATAAATAAATGTTATTTAATAAATATATGTATTATATAAATTACTTTTTGTGGAATAAAAGAGAGAGATGAAATTTCATTGAAAATAAGATAATATAATAAAATCAATAATAAACATTTTTTGGAGGTATAAATAAAAATATTGAATTATATTAAATAAATAGTAAACTAATTCAAATTATAAAACTAATAAAAATTAATAAATACAAACTAAACCATTGATATATTTATATTTGTAATAATTTAATCATATAAACACTAGAAATATTAAATTGTTTTTGGTATATAGTCGAATTTACATATATTTTTCAAACAATTGTTGTTAAATTAAAGCTCTACTAGAAAATAGTACCGAATTTTCTATATATTTCATATACCTTAAGGGTTAAAAATAATTGTTTGCAGGTTGATTTTCTTAAGAAAATTATGCTTTTACAGATGTAAAACATGACTACATAAAATTGACCACAAAACACAGTATTAAATCTCAAAAAATACAAATAAAGTAAGACAAAATAAGTAACCATTCCCCCTAACAAACAAATCAAATAAAATATCACAGATATAATGCAAGTTAATTATTAATTAATGAAAATATCACCAAGTCTCCCATTTAATTTGTCAACAATTCGTATCTTTTGCATTTTGTCCCCTGGCTCTATTCCGTTCTTGTTTCAAATTTTGTTTTTCGTTATCCGTATTTTTGGCATTTCGCATTTTGTATTTTGTGTTTGGTGTTTTGCGGGCTGCAGGCTTTGCGGCTTATGCAGCGCATTTTCAAATGAATTGTTCGGCAAATCAATTTGCATATTGCGCGGCGCATTTGCGGTGGCCATTTGGCAGACAGCACAAAATGCAGCGGCAACGGGGACATGACATCAGTGGCCAAACCCCCTTCACAAGAGGTCGGTCGCCGCGACGGCCCCCTTTGGCAATTTACAAAAATATTTTTGTGTTCACACTCAATTAATGCCAATTGACTGCAAAATTGCCAACACCTTTGACACGTTTTTGGAGGAGGATGGGGGGAATGGGACATGGGGGACATGGGACATGGGACTGGGAATCGGTATCAGTATGGTAATGGCTATGGAAAGATACATACATATATATAGTATTCCTACGCATCTAGTGTACATTTTCGCGGTAAATCAATAAATAAATAAATTGTCGCATGCAAAATTCATGAGACAATTCACAAAAATACACCAGTTGTTGTCGTCTGATAACCGAGAAGAGAACCAAACCAAATCGAATCGGATCGAATCGAACAACAACCTCGAATTATTGACATTTTGAACGCAATTGAACTTTTCGCATAAATTTTTGCCAGAGCTGTGCATCTGTATATATATTTTATATATACGTAAATGTGAACTGTAGGTGGCAGTGTATTGAATTAAATTAAATGCAACAGCTTAATTGATAAATAATTTGTATTGTTATTGCATTAACTCGACTTGACCCGGGTTGAAATTGATGATGATACATGAAACATGAGATGCCTTTAATGGCTGCTCGCAGCATCTGATTTAACAGATACTTCAAGTCATATCTTTGGCTCGTTAAAATCTTATCACTCGTTGGTTTTTTTTTTATTATTTTTTCTGTTCTCCCATAAACACATCTTACAAATGTTTAGGGTTTGGTTTAACCCAAATGAGCTGACACAGTGACATAGTTAGATATATGTTTATATGAATGCCATAATTGGGCGCTTGAGCAGACGAAAAGTACGGAAACAGAATGGTTCTTTTATGGTTTTTTTATCGGAGACATATATTCTTTTGGAAATTAGCCCTTGACCTTGTTTGAATTTTTAGTATTTTTTAGATTCTATTTTTTATATTTTTTATAATTTTATATTTTTTGTAGGTTTTAGGAAATCATTAAAAAAGTAAGGAAGATATTTATAAGGTCTTAGGTACTCAGGTTAGAATTCTCAACAATTATTTAATGAGATTCCATTTTTGTATTTTCTCATTTCTTGTAGATTTTGAGAAAACATTTGAAAATAGTAGTAGAAAAAAATTTAAAAATTATTAATTTACCTATTTGACAAGGTCTTGAAGGACACTAGAGTTTTCGAGTGTTTTTTATACGAATTTTCATAGAATTTTTATTTGTTTTTCTCATGGATTTCAAAATAACGATTAAAAAATAGTTAAAGGAAATTATGACACCAACAAAAATATATATACAAAATAAATATAAATATGAAAATATAAAAATAATATAATATATATAATATATAATATAATAAATAATATAATATATATAAATAATAAATATAAATAATAAATATAAATATATAACAAGTTCATCTCACAATTCTCAACTTTTTTGTGTAAAATATGTTCACGTAAGCCCTTAAGTCTTCAAAATGTTTTAAAAAATAAAACGCAACTAACAAAAGGCACCTAAAGTTATGTAATTTTTAAAGTATTTCGCTACAACTTGCTTTTCTTCTGATTAAAAAAAAATAAGAATATTAAAAAACCCAAGTTAATGACTAAACTTTCCGCTGAATCTGTGAAAATTCGCCAAGCCAGCGCCGCATAATCTTTTCTCAAGAGCAAGGCAGCGCCGTTGATCTTCGCCTTTCTTTCTTTTGCTTCATTTTTTCTCCCCGCTTTGCTATTATTCTTTATTTATTTATTATTATTATATTTAATTCATTGGACTTTCGGAGTCAGCTATCGTCGTCGGCTGCTATCGCTTCCGGGTTGGAATCGAAATCGGGCGCAAGTGATGCGTTCTATATAGCCGTGAGTGCGTGCCAGCGTGTTTGGCATTAATTCCGACGATCTCTGGGTGCTTCAGGCCACAAAAAAAAAAAAAACGAAAACCAACAATAAAAAATCTGTTAAAAATTAGCCATGCAGCCCTGGCAAGTGCAATTCCCATGTTAATCGGCACCGACGACCCCCTGGCAGCATTTAAGCTGCGCTTTTTTATTCCCTTTTTTTTGTGTATTTTTATTTTTTTTTTTTGTGGCGGGTTAACCCCGTTAGCATTTTATTTTTTCACCGGAGTCAGCAGCAGCTCTTTAAATTCATTGTGTGTTGTGTGTGCGCTGCCGCCGCCTGTGTTGTTTTCGATTTTATTTTAATTAAAATTATGTCAACGCAATTGAAATGTTATTGAACCAGCACGAACGGCGGACGAGGCTTGCCAAATCGAGGAACGAGTTCATTAATTTGGATTTTGTAACTTTTATTCAATGTGCGGTAACAGTGCAATATTTATGCACATCCCAACAACAATTCGGAGCTGCCATAATTTATGGAGCTTGTGATAAAGAAGCCCACAGAAAATAAGAATTAAAAAATAAAAATAATAATAGCAGTGAGGAGCAGGGCAATACTCTCTCTTTGTTGGAGAGTGTATTTTAATTACTGAGATTTATGTATAATTAACTAAGCATATTTCTCAGTTCATTTTTGAGTTTATTTTCAATTTGTTTTATGTTTAAACAATTGAATAATAATATAAATATAAAAAGCTATATAAAAATATACAAGATACACTTTTATTCTTTTATAAATAAATAGTTCATAAATTTAAAAAAATAAACAGAGTCATAGAAATATTTTTCCAAATAAAGAAAAACATTTTTGGGGATACTCATTATAAATTTAATATATTCTCAGTTAAAATATAAATTTATTTTCAGTTTTATACTTGCAAAATGCTTTCAATAATTAGCTCTAAAAAAACCCTATACTTTTGTTCATTAATAAATATTTTTTAAGTAAGAAAAAAAATATATACACTTATTCAAATATTTTTCCATTGATTCCCCTTGAAATTCTTCAATTTAAAATATTTTTAATAAATAAATCGGGGCAAATGTTAACCATTCAGTTATCGACTCTTAATCGGGTCGGAAGTGCTCCTCTTTCTGTGCTTTCCCTCGCTCTTCCCCCTTAAAAAATACCCCCCAAAATAAAAAAAAAAAAAAATAAAAAACAATCCCATTAATACCCACACCCGGCAGAGCCCGTGTTTTACAACAAAATGTGCCATAAAAATGCACTTTCAGCAGCGACGGCAATAAGCAAGCGTAAACAGTTGTGTTTAATCAACTAAAACAGAGGGAAACCCGACGGGGGAGGGGGGGAACCGAAAGAAAACCAGAAAGCGAGAAAAACGAGAAGGAAAAGTGCGAAAATGAGAAAAAGGCCGAAGCGAAAAAAGCGAGCGGAAGAGTGGGTGTTTTGGGTGGTGTAAAAACTTGTCAACGCCCCCGCGAAATTGTTCCCTTCTTTTTTTTTCGCGATTTATGGCACGAAATTTATCAGCTACGAAATATGCAAGGAAAATCGATGGAAAATCGGACAGTTTTTCAAATACACTAAACTAATTTGCGGGGAATTAGTTTTGTATTAAACATGAAAATATTTAAAGGTTGTTGGAAATACAAAAGTAAGAAGTATTAAATTTAATAATTGATATTAACTCTTCAAATATAAGTTAAATATTAACAGTTTAATTTTTTAAAAGATTGATATTTATATTTAATTTATAAGGAATATTTTAAATATTTTTTAGCCTTAAAATCAGTAATACCTGACTCCTAGTGAGTGTATTTTTTAAGCTTTATCTATGAACTGACCCGAAACAAAGGGATGATTTCACTGCACTATATCCCCTTTGAAATACATATTTTATATATATAATAAAAAAGCAAAGGAACTCACCCCAAATCAGGCCACATAAAGCCAAATAATATATATATATATATTATATAGATGACAAAATGCAGTGGCAAAAAATGCTTTCCAATCTCTCGGCGACAATCTTCAGAACAGGATGTAAAATGCTTTTTCCTTTCGGTTGAATTTCAGGTGGTTTCAGGTTCAGTTTAAGGTATCTGATGATGTTTTGTGTGGATTTATCAATGGTTCTCCTTCTGGGTAAATTCTGCAAAAGGGAAAAACCAAAATTTAAGCTTTCAAGTGTGATAAATAAATTGAAATTAAGCTAAGAAAAAGAATTATACATAATAAAAATACTGAAAGACGACAGCGGAAATTCGGGAATATCGCCTCATCCCAGCCCCTTGGCAAATGGCGCACTAAAACAAATGGCGACCTTGACTATAAATTCCATGGATTTTAGTTTCTTTTTTGTTTGCTTTTCGTTTCGAAAAATGTTCACAACATCCGGACAAACGATAAGGAAAAATTTTTTATTTCATTTTATTTACTGAGAAGAAAACTACTCGTGGTTTAGGAAAGTTTGGAAAGGAATTGTTAATTATTATTTATAATTAATTGATTTCCTGAAAAATTTGCTATATATTTTAAATATTGATAAATACCCAGGTTAATTTTTTAATATAATAAATATTTGTAGATTTCTGCTTCTCTAAAAAAATAAATAATGTTATGTGGATAGTTGTTTGAGGCTAGAAAATTAAAGAAAAATTGTTACTGTTCTAAAAATTAAGTTTATATGTATCTAAAAATAAATAAAATATATATGGTATATATATTTTAAATATTTAAAATATTATAATGTCTGAATTACCTCTTTAATTATTTTTTGTATATAAGAAATTAACCTAGATCCTCTTTAAAAATTAATTATTCTTATTTAGACAGCTTTTTTGAGGCTAGAAAAAATTTCAAAGACTTTTGGAAAGGCAAAACTTGATTAAAAAATTACACAATCGATTTTATTCCTCAGTCCTATTAAAAAATTACAATAAATCTCAATTAAAAGGTTTTTTTGATAGTAGAAAACTCACAGATAAACAGTAACCACTTAATTATTATTATTATAAATAAAGAAATAAATAATTACACCCCAACTTTTGACGTATTTCAAATTAAAGCTTTCATGGATCCATCTTAAATTCGAATTAATTGATTTAGACATTTCGGTGGCATTGGAGCACACCCTGGGGGAATCCCCCCCTTAACTCATCGTTTTCGCTTTCCTCTGTTCTCTGTTCTCTGTTCTCTGTTCTTTATTCCCTTTTCTTTTGCTGGTTTTTTTGTTCTGTTCTATTCCCATGCCTTGCTCGAACATTTCAGTGTTACAAATCCAGTTATTTGTTGAATTTGACAGTTTAATTCTACGCCTCGATGAGCGAACGAACCCCAATCAGCCCCCCTCTGCCTTAACCCCCCCGCACGGCGCGGAGCTTTAACCCTCACGCAATGCCATGTGTCTATTTCAATCCCAGACACATCAGATGTATCTGATAGTACGCTTTGCTGCTTTGCTGCCGCTGCTGATTTGAAAATCAAACAACTTTGACATTTCGATTTCCAAGGAGCACATTTTACGTTGAGCCTGCTAAAGATATTGTTTATTTTACAGATGCAGAAAATGTATCTCTAACTTTTTGATTTTATTCTTTTATACAATCTAAAGAACCTTAATTTTATTTTTGACTATTGTCTCTTTTTTCAATTAAAGACCTTTAAATAACTTTTAATTAAAAAAATTTCCCTTTGATTGTCTTTTCTTTTGAATATTTTATTATTTTATCCAGTGTATCCTACAGATACAGGACCAGAAAAGGCATTATAAATATATAAATTTATAAACAAAATATAGACACATTTTGGTTTTTAATTTTATTATTCTAAAATTTTTAAATTATTTAATTCTTCATTTTTTTACAATTAAAAACCTTATTTTTTGCTTGTATTTAATATTTTCGCTTTGATTTATTGTACGTAAAGGATTATAATATTTTCGTTAGCAAAGATATTATGTATCCTATAGATACAGTGCAGGAAAGAGGCGATTTAAGCTGCCTAAAAATATTAAACAAAATTATTTTTACAAATTATTTTTACAAATTATTTTTACAAATTATTTTCACAAATTTTGCTTCTCACTCTCTTATTTCAATTAAAAACCCTTATATATTTTTAAAATTTAATATTGTCTCTTTAAATACCTGTTTCTAAAATGCCAGAATATTTTCCTAAAGATACAGAGGAAGATAATAAATTTATCATAAACAATTTAAGTAACCTAAAATAATTTTAAAATTAATTCTAAAAAAATTTTGTTTTCACCTATTTACTTATTCGCTTTTTTGCATTTAAAAACCTTTACCTTAGCCTCATATTTAATATTTCCTTTTGTGTTCTTATTTTTAAAATGCCATAGTTTTTTTCCCCAGTGTATAGCAGCTTCCCAGCACAATATAATAAATGGCTTATATAAGCGGCTACCAATAAATGAACACAAATTTGCATTGAGGCACGAAATTTTCTATGTCGCCCAGACTAGACATTCAAGTTCGTGTTTTTGCTAATGGAGCTCGCTCTGGGGGCTGGGGGCCCGCGGGGGCGTGGCAGGGCTAGGGCCCCGGACGCCGGACGCCGGACACCGGACCCCCAAGCACCGTCTCCGGGTGAAAACTTGTCCAGCGAGCAATCAAGAAAGCCAGAAAGCGAGAAGAGCAAATCAAGGCAGTTAAAAAAAAAACAGAAATAAAAGCGACGAGTGAGAAGTGCCAAAAAAAAAAAAAACAAAACAAGTTTAAATGTCAAAAATGTAAGTGAGTGAAAAAAAAAAACAGAAACAAAAATGTAAAGAAAAAAACCCGGCACAATTGCTGCAATATTGCAAGTTGCTGTGGCGCCGCCAAGAAATCAAATTAGCGCCTGTTGCAATCGACAGACAGACTCGCGCTGCTTGTTATTAATTTTTATGCGAACCTTCTTGTTATTTTGTGTTTTTTTTTTTTTTTTGTAAGCTCAAGCTTAAGCTTAAATTAAACGCAAATTTTTGTTACTTGTTTTCTTCCCCATCATCATCTTCTTGCGGCAATAAAACAACTGCAATAACAGCCAACGAACGGCGACGACGACGACGACGACGACGACAATCGCAACGAGTTGCTGGCGACGAAGACATATAAATGATAATCATTATAAGTCCGTTAAAATTTATGAACAATGAAAACTTCAACGACCACAAAAATTCCCGGGTATAGGAAGGGAGGGGGCCAAGGGGCATAAAGGGGAAGTGTGGCTAAAATTAAGATGACGGCAAGCGAATTTGCATTCAGCTACTAAAAGCCAAGTGATTGAACGACGGGCAGGGGGGGGATTTTTTATATGAGGCGAAATTATATTATTGATGATCTATGAACATCTATATAGACATATTCATTTTGGCAGAAAACACTCGAAAAATAATAGCAAAACTTGCTTTTAATTGAACATATTAATATTTATATGCTCAAAGAATAGTAATACAACTTTCTTTTACTTACTGGTTTACTTTTCTAGCTTTAAATTTCTCTAAAATATTTTTAAAAATAAATTTTGTCATGTCTCTTGACTTGTGTCAATTTCAAAACAGAGTTTCCAAACAAGAACAGCGGCCAAGACACGATTAAAGCTCAATTAATTTCGAATGACAATGACAGGGAGCAGGCAGCCATAGCCTCCATCATCAGCTGACTGGCTGTCATCATCGTCACTGTCATCGTTTTCCATATCTACAGACTATAGGCTAAAGACCAAAACCTATAGCCTATAGCATATAGAATAAACCCATTTCAGGGACAGTCGAAAAAACAAAGCCTTAGAGGATAATTTAGGCAAAAGAAAAGGGGACTGGCAAAGGCTAATTTTTACTATAAAAATAAATTATAATTATCAGTTAAAGCACTGAAATATATTATATTTTCTTGACATTTTTAAAAGAGAAAGGAAAGGGAATTCTTGTATATGGCAAATATTATTTTTGAATAATTAAATAAACACATAACTTAGTAGAAATAAATTGTAGCAGAAGTTTCCTAGTTCACTCAGGTCAATGTTCTTTATATTCCTTAATTCTTAATTAATGTTTTTCTTAACTTAAAAAAAGTATTCTTAAACTAATTTGCATTTCAATTTCGATTAGACAAAGTCCAATCCCTCGCCACCGTCGTCGTGGCTTTTTTTTGTTTTCGATCCCCTCTATTTTTTTTTTATATTTTTTCATTTGCTCTTCGTTTGGTTCCTTAAAGTCAATAAACTTTCTATGTCTGAGCTTATCAATGTTGTTGCTGCTGCTGAAGTTGGTGCTGCTGCTGCTGCTGATGCTGCTGCTGCCGTGTATCCGCCAGCAACATGTTGCAGCTGGGAAAACGAAACGATTGCCTCTCGCTCTCGCTCATTAGCCCAGCAAAGATTTTTAGGTTTTAATACTTGGAGAAATAGTTTGCAGAAGAAATTATTGTACGAATTATAAATACATAAAATATTATTTATATTATAACAAAAATTAAATATTTTGATCAGATAATTTAAGGTTTTTAAAAATGGAAAACAAGGTCAGTTCCTTACAATTTTGCCAACAGGAAAACTTTTCAAAGAAACAATTGATAATTATTAATTAAAAAAAAAATAAGTAAGCTTTAATTATAAAAAATATTTCTACATAAGCTATTTTTATCGGCTTATTAAAGGTTTTTACAAATGAAATATAAATGCAATTCCTGAAATATAAAAGAAAAACTTGCCGAAAAAAAAATCAGCCACTTAATTTATTTTTTTGGTAATTTAATAATTATTATTATTATTATTTAATAATTAATAAATTTTAAAAGTGAACATATAGGCCATAACTCACATTAAAAAGGTAATTTCATTCTCATTCAATCGATCAATTTATTTACTTCGGTTTAAAAATATATTTTTGTCTTAAATTGTAAATATTTTGTGTGTATATTTTAATTAAAAATTTAAGAGTATAAATTTATAATATCTTTGTTGAGTTTAATAAACCAAAATTATATTATTTCTTCCTTTCTCGTACCACATTTTATTTTTAAAGTGTGTTATTTTTTTCTAGTTCTAGTTCTTGGTTATTTTTCCCAGTGTAACAATAGGGCATCTATTGCAGCACTGATTTATCTGCCATCTCACGTTCGTGAAGGGTCTGGTCGTGATCCACTGGCCAGTGGCTAGATGGCTATATGGTTCTTGGCCGGCTCATTGCCCACCGGCCACCCGTGAGTTCGGTGAGTCCGAATACGAGTACGAGTCTGAGTCTGAGTCTGAGTCGGAGTTTGAGTTTGCCTCGCGCCTTGTTTAGTCAGCAGCATCAATTCAATTGCTCCGGACCACAAAATCATTGACAGCGCAAAAGTTAACAACTGCTGCGGCATCACTGAGCGAAAAAGTAATTATTTATAGAGAAGTTTAAAATGTTTTAAGTTTAAAAAAAATGTTCAAGTTGCTCCAAATTTTTTTACAGCTTGAATAGGTGTATTCTTTGCAGTTTTTACTATTTATAAATATTTTGTATGTAAAGAAAATTACATTTTCTCTCAGTGATTCTTGTGCATCAGCGTCAGCATGTCAGCGTTCGTGGTCACACGACTCCCTTGCTGAGGGCGCCATTCGGTTCATGGGAATCCGCTCCAGAAGATGCCACACACAGCAAACAAGAAGCAGCAACAGCAGCAGCAGCAACAGCAACTACAACTGTTGCAGCTGCAGCAAACTTTGACCCCGCGCCGCATTCTCTGGCATTGAGGCATCATCACCATGGGTGCCCCCTTTGCCTCTTCCCGTCCCATCCCCCTCCCAGCCAAGGGAATTCCAGCTGGGGGTGTTGCCGGCAATTTGCTTGCTTGCATTTCGCTGTCGCAACAATTTTAATACATTTCTCACATGATTGCAGCAGCAGCAGTAGCAACAGCAGCAGCAGCAGTGCATTCAATACAATGCACAACAGTTGCAGTTGCTGTTGCAAGTGTTTCGTGTTTCGTGTTTCGTGTCCGTGTTTCGTGCCCCATTGTTCAGTGGCTCTGGTTGTCTGTCAGTCGGTCATGTGGCCAAGTAATTGATCATGCGATACAGCACTTTATGCTTTATATTTTATAGCAGCAGAAGCAGCAGTTGAAGCAGCATCAGCATCAGCACAAAGAGCACTCGCATTCAGAAAGAAAGTTCTACAGAAATTTCCACTTAATTTCCTTGATAATTCAAGGAAAGGCAGACCTTTTTTTTTTTTGGGGCAGAAATATAAAGTCTTGTATTTTTAATTAGTCTTCAAGAAGTACAACCATTAATTTGGGATACAAAATTCCCAGGAAGTTGAATCATTTTGAAAGGGGAAAAATTGTTAAGTTCCAGGGAAATTATATTTTTTAGCTCCCAAAAGGTCAAAGGCTTTAGTAAAATTTAATTTAATTTTAATTAATTTAAATATATTCCTTATTTGAGTATTACATTTTTACTCCGTTCTTATTGACAATTTAAATCCCTTTAAAAAATCCTATTAAAAGAGCTTGATAAACTTTTTCTCCCTTTTTTTTCAGGGCTTAAATATAAATTTATGTCTTTTTAAAGGGCTCTTGAGAAAAACAATTTTTAATTTAGGGAATAAAATTTCCTAGAGCTTAAATTATTTTTACAACGAATTAGTAAAAAAAATCTATGAATATATAGCCGCAAAAAAGAGTCTTAAAATTATACAAATTTGTATTTAATATTTAATATTTAATATTTAATTCCATTAATTTATAAGCCCTTCCTAAGGCTTCCTATTATCTATATTTATCCCTTAAACTTCCTCTACTTGAAGTACTAGATCCCAACCCCCAATTTTTTGTTTTTAACACTTAAAAACCCACTCAAAATCCCCATTAAACCGCCTGGTAATCAGCTCATTGGCTTATATTGTTTGGCTGTTTGTTGTTACTGTGTCATAAAGTGGAAAAGCGGCAGAAGGGAAACATACTGCATAATAAACAACTGCAACAGCGGTGGCGGCAACCGTAACAACACTGCGGCAACAACATGCATCGCATAAACAAGGAATAACACAGCAAAAAGTGCCAAAAACATGCAACAAAAAAAGTCAACAAAAAAAATATGAGCGAAAAAAATGAGAGGGGAGGGAAAATATGTGCGTGTGTCTGTCCGTGTGTGGGACAAAAATGCCAAAAAGCCAAACGAGAATTGTCAAACCGAAAACATCGCCTGGCCACCGCAAACAGCTGTAACGGACCAACACAGCACTTGCTGCAGCAGCAGCAGCAGCAGCACCAGCGGCAGCAACAATAGCAATAGAATTTGCAGCAAGGCAGCAGCATCCACAACGCAGAAGTATCAGGCACAGGCACTTGCAAAAAATATGTGTTTGAATTTTAAAGAATTTATTAAACACATATAAGTGTTGAAAAGTGAAAAGTTTATTCAAATTTATTCTGTAAGGTTTAATAATTGTGAAAAATAATTAAAAATTAATAAATATATCATTTTTACAGTGATCACAGTAAAGATTTCATTTAACACTGTAGAGAATAGTAAAGATACAAAATAAAGCAGTAAAAGTTATTGCAAATTGTAGATTATTTTACTAGCAATGCAAAAGGGCAATGAGTAGTTATAAATATAACAATATTTTCTTAGGTGCTTAATTTAAACTTTAAAAGCATAGCTAAGAAGTAACTGAAAACAGTAACAAATACAGTAAATTTACAGTTTAAATTGTACCTAAAAAATATCCAACTAAATTTAACAATTAAATTTACTATAATAATTTAAAAAAATTCAAATCAAATGAAGCCTGAACAAATTATGAAAAATACAGGTTTTTTGACGGCTAACTTTACAAATAAAACTGTAAAGAAATGGCCAAAAAACAGGGTATAAAACTCTTAATTTATCTCAAAAAATATTCACCTTTATTAAGCAATAAATTTTACTACAAAAAAGTATTAAAATTTAAATCAAAATATGCTTAAAGAAGATTCAAACAATAAAAACATGTTTGCAACAATTTTTTACCATAAAGAAGCTATCAAAAACTGTAACTAAAACTGTAAATTTTACCCAAAAATATTCATTAAAATTTAAAAATCAATTTTATTCTTAAAATTTATTAAACTCAATTTAAAATACCTTCCAGTGCAGCTTTGCGCCGACAAAACACGCGTTTTAATTTTACGCGCCGCGCCAAAATGCTATGCATTTCCCTTAGCACCCAGAAAAACCTACGCCCGCGCCCCACGTTCTTCCTGTCTGCCACCTGCAACCTGCAACGTGCAACATTCAACATCCGCTGCCAAAAAAAAATGAGAGGAAAAGAGGAAAAAGAACCCGGCTACGCCGAATGTTAGGCTTTTTGGGCCTGGGACACAACGATAGCATTGTCAAAACATATGCTTTCACACTTGCCATGCTCAAACATAAAACCCGCCGCCAGGGGGGGGGCGGGGGAAAATGTGCGGGGGGGAAAATTCGGGATAGGAAGCGAAAAGCCCAGGGAAAACTAGGTGGGGAAAAAAAAAACGAAAAGTGAGCGCTGCTGAAACCGGCATCCCGTTGCAGGTGCAACACACAAAAACTACACACAAAATTGTCAGCGGGGGGAAGAGGGAAAAGCTGGCGCGGAAAAGTGTGGAGAGGAAAACGAATGAATCATATGACAAACCCAAATGCATAATACTTAAAGTCACAAGTGATAAATAAATAAATAAATGCCCCAAGAAGAAGGCCTTTCTTCTTTTATTATTTTTTTTTCTCCCTCTCGAGATAAACAAACAAAAACCTTATGATGCAATTGCTCTTAAGGAGAGAGACAGGCTGATTCATATGGGATCGTGAATATATATGTTTATTAAGCAGAAAATCAGACTCAAGAAATATTACGTTTTCTGATGAAAATCAAATTAAAATACAGGTTGAAATAAATATAAATACTACAGGAATTTCAACCAAATTACTTGTCAAAAGTTTTAAATTATTTAAGTTCACATTTAATAATTATTTGAAACTATATTTAATTTTTTTAATTAATAAATATTATATATAAAATATGTTTACATATTTAAATATTTAATAACACATCTTTCGAGCTAATTTTGTCGCCTGAACAACAAGTTTTTTTGGTTTTTTTTTTAGGGAAAGGAAAAGCCCTACTTTCATGCTGTCCGCATTTCAGCCCCTTAACCCCTTGATGCCTCCTCTCCTCCCCTTTTTTTGGCGCTCATTTTACCAAAAACAGGAAAATTAAGTGCTTGTCACATTTGCGGTTGACAACGTTTAATTTTCTGTACATTTTTATGCAATTGCCACCTTTGGCCTTCTTTTAGTTTATGAAATTTGCGGTTGTTCCCCACACATACATGAGCGAATAATTAAATCATTTAAGCCAAAAACCAAAGACAAAAAAATATTACTCATTGGAGACAGAAAAGCAGAGTAGAAATAGAAATGAAAAAACGGAATATGAAATGTGTAATAAAGTGTAATAAAAAAGAATTGTAAGCGGAAGTAGCTGCGCGACGCATTCAACTGAAACGACTGAGACAGTTGCGGCCAAGAAAATAGCATTAGAAAAATGAGGGATATATATTTTTAATATTTTGAGTATTTTAGGAAGTAAATTTATTAAATAAATTTTAAATAACTCAAAAATTGTGGCGATTAAAAAGGGGTTAATGAGGAATTTTACTTATTATTTTTATAAGATGAATAAACATTCCTCTTTTTTTGTCCCGAATAAATTATTATATTATAAATAATAATAAATAAATGAAGTAAATTAATACTCTAGTTTACAATGCATATTTTCTTAAAAGAATAAATAAAAATTGTAATATCTAAAACCTTATAAAAAAATATTTTATAAAATATGTACTGCTGCTGCTGCTGTTGTTAATTTTCAAATATTTCTAGGTACCCAAAAAACCTAGAAAATTCCTTAACATCTCCCTAAACTATTTACTTTTTCTTTTCAACTTTATTTAAATTATCTTTCCCTTTTTTCAACCGCCACTGTGTGTGTGTGCCTCCGCGAAGCGGAAGAAGGTGGCACATCACCCATCGTCATAAAGAAAGACAAACGGCCGTGCCGTGTAATGGAAATTACGAGCGGTGTCTACGGACAAGAACAATAAAAAAAAAATCGCATTGTAATAGCAGCAAGAGCCGCAGCAGCAACAACATGGGGGCAGTGCACCTGCCTCCGAGTTTTTCCCACTACAATTCCTGCGATGAGGTTCCGATGGAGCGGCGGCGATTAGACGGTTTTAGACCTATGAAGCTGCCCCCAAAGGCCGATCTCCAAACTGTTTACTGCTTCCGCTGGCCGCCAGCAGCAACAACAACAACAACAAAGGCCAGCAGCAGCAGAAGCAACAGAAATTGCACTGAGAGAAAATTAAAATTAATAAAACAAAAGTGAGCAAAGACCGAACTAAGGAAAGTGGCTGTTTGGTTTGTTAAGTTGTAACTAAGTCTAGCTTTCTTTAAGAAATAAATTTTATATATATTAAATTTAAATAATATTTTTTGTATATATTAAAAATATATATTTATACCTATTTTTACTACGTTTGATTCATGTTTTGCTTATAGAAATAAAGTTTAATATATTTTGTGCTCATATAAATATAATTTAAGCAATTCAAAGTATAGCCTGCTCTTAAGTCAATTTGAGGGTCCAAAGCTTAAAATATCAGTGCTTCAGCTTGTAAAAAAAATATGTACATTTAATATATATTTTTTTTAAATTAATATTTCCCCGGTAGCTAAATATTTCCCCTGTTCATTTACTTTTAATCTATTTTCCCCATTTTATTACTCATATTTTCGAAATGAGCAACTCATTTTCCTGCCTTACTTTTCGCTCTGTGCATCGGCAGAAACCACAAAAGCGTAACAATCAGAATGGCTCCCCCGGAGGGGTTCCCCCCCATCCATCCCCTCTGCTGCCTTAACCCCTATAAAGCCCCGCATTTCGAACGGAGGCACCTGTTCGTCGACACTTTGACGCTTCGCTGATTTTAGGCGAGCGAGCGAGAGCGGTGCGTGCTACGCTTTTGACTTTTTCGATGATGACTCAGCGACGTCATCCTGCTGCCTCCTCCCCCACCTTCCACCTTATCCCTCTTCCCCCGAAGGCCCCCCTGGCCTCATGCCAAGCCTTCATGGTTAAATAACCATGCGGGACAGCGAGGGATCAGGAGAGATGGCGGGAAACGCTAGGCTGCACACGAGAAGAGCTGGGAAAAGCGGGGAAATGCTGGTGGGGGGGAGGGAAGGTGTAGCAGGGTAAGGGGAGGTGAAGCAGGGGGAAGGGTAGCCCCATCAGGTGGAGGTTAGAGCCAACGTGGTATTACCTTATTAGCCACAATTGCCGCCCAAACGTGCTCAAACAGGTGAATAAATGAATGAAAAGTCGTGAATGGGAAACGAGCCGAACAATAAATGTAAATAATAAAAGAATTCAAGAAATACTATAAATAATACATATATCTTAGACCGATATATCCTGACTTTTATAGATATATTTTCCACAAGTTCGTGATCTTTGTGCATATATAATGTGACCGACCGGAAAATGGAAAATTCCAGAGCAAACACATTTTACCGAGGTCGTATATCGGTTTTCGGTATATTTGCTTTTCGGTCGCCCGTCTCCGGTCTCTCGGAGAGTTTCGGTCTTTGGTTTTCGATTCTTTGGCTCTTTGGGTCCCAGGCACGTACTGCCAGCGGATTCCCCGGATGATGTTTGCCCATAGCTTTGCCCCGATGCAGCAGCTGAATCAATTTTACAATATATACGTACGTACATAGCCCTGGGCCATGGGCCTCGAAACAAAAAAAAGAAAATAAATAAATAATAGTAATAAATTCGTGATAGATTCTCTAGTTCTCCATTTCTTTCCGTTTGTCGTTTTCCGACTCACGGCGAGACGGGGTAATCCGAAGACGAGGTAATGGAATTTCTCACAGATTTCTCACAGATCTCCCACCGAAAAACTCTAATAGAGTTCCATCGCCGGGAATGTGATTTGCGTGCGGCAGTAACACTTTCTAATGCCGATAATGACTTTGCATGAAAATACACAGAAAGAAAGAAGATAATGATAGCTAAGGGTCTAAAAAAGTATAAAGAAATAAATAAAACGTATACCTAAACATATAACTTCGCGGGAAATCCATTTCTTTATGAATAATACGAAAAACTCTTATTAAAAATTAAATTCTTCAAATAAAATTCCATATTTTCCCAGCTTTAAGTTGCTCTTCTTTGCTATCAGTGTAGAATTCTCGCCTCGAATGTCACCAAATTTAACTCTTTTTTTTTTTGGATAGTCGCTTAAATGCAATTAAATTGGTTACACTTTCATGCGGGATCCGTTTCGGTTTTGATTTTTGGGTTTTTCGTTTTCCCATTTTTTTGGTTTCCAGTTTTCAGTTCTCAGTTTTGATTTAATTTGATTATTTTCCAGGGAGCGGAAGTGATCACTTGGCCAGCTTTTGGCACTGATAAGCATAGTACCAGTAGTGACATCATTATTATTATTTAATTACCCTTAGCATTCGCTCATTTCTATAAATCAAAATCGTGATCTGCGCCGCGTTTTGCAAAATGTTTTGAAATTCATAAGGTGACTGATAACACAACCGAATGGAGGTCAAAACTCTTTTTGGAAAACATTTTATATTATATACTTTTTTTTTTAAATAAATATAACCTTTCTTTAAACGCTTAAAAAAATTAAGAGTCATTTATATGTTATATATAAATATATAATTTAAGGCCTAAGTCAGTTAATCAAAGGTAAAATTTAATTCCTATTCAGCTAGGGATAACCCTAGATCCATATTCAAGATCCTTTCGAGCCTGAAAATACCGAAAGCATCATTAAAGAAAGACCTCCAGATCCGTTAGTTTTCCCACACAAAGTCAGAAGGTCAACACAACCAAATATTGCGGGGCGTGAACCCGGAAAATCCTAAAAATCGCGGCTGGGCCCACATAAGGAAAATGTGTAAGGAAATACAAGAAACACAAGATATATATTTCGTACATATGTACATATATATACTTCTTTCGGGACAAAATCCGCATTCGCCAGAGTCGTAAAAAACACAAAATTTCGCTGCTGCCTTCAATTGAATTTGCATTAAAAATCAAAAGGCAAAAATCAGAAATCAAAAATCAGAAACAAGTTTCGCAAAGAAATCGAATGAAATTATAAAATACACTTTAGTATTATAATCCACTTACTTTTGCTGTTTTATATCCCAAAAAAAAAAGAGGAGAAGAAGATCCGCTGGTGAAAAAAATGTTCAAAAACAAAAACAAAATGCGATGCGCGTGCTTTGTTTTTATGCTTTTTGTTTTGGTTGTTGTTTTTTATCGTTTGTTGTTTTTGTTTTATCTTTCACTTCGATGCTGTTATTGCTGTTGTTGTTGTTGTTGTGGTTTGTGGGTTAATACCAAATTATTGTAAAAATAAATTAGCATATAAATAAATATTAAACACCCGAAAATTTGTTCGTTTCGTTTTATCTTTTTTTTAGTTTTGTATTTCTTGTTTCCCAGAATCTTATCCCGTTTTATTTTTGATTTGGTTTTATCTGGTTCAAGCCGAATTGAAATTTTATTGATTTAAAGTTTAAACTTTTCCTCATCGCCTTTCATTTTTTCGCTCCTATTTTATGGCCTTTTGTTGCCCGTTGTTTCTTTCATTATTATTACACACACTCACTGTTTTTATACATATGTTTTATGTGTTTTTATTTGCATTAATTCTTTAACCGATGTATATGTATATACGCGTAGGGGATATATAGTATTCCATTCACAAAGAAATTGGCACGCACACACAAAGAAGTCACGACAAAAAAATATATTTATATATAGTTTTCAAATCAGATGGGTTTTATTTTGATTAAAACTGAAAAATTTAAAAAGAATAGTATGTTATTATTACATTTTTTGTTTATAGAAATGGAAAATTACAAGCAAGTTTTAGAGTATATCTCTAATATATATATTTATGAATATGTATGTGGATAAATGGGCGCTCTACATATGGCTCAAGATTATTAATTATCGCTCTCGCCTGTTGCTGTAATAACCACTGCAATAGCAAACACAAAACAACAACTGTTTCACAATGCGGTCTATATATGGATGGAATTTTATATATTTTTAGATAGCTATATTTTATATTTATTAAAACCATATATTAATTTGTTTTATTTTAGAGTCTTCTACACTTGTTTTCACACTTTAAATAAAATTATTATCATTTAAATACTTTGATTTTAATACTATATGTTCTCTGATCGATAGGGTTCATATAATATAATATTTTAATTAATTTCACAAAAAATAATAATATTCATAAATATATTCATATATATCCAGAATTGATTTATTTATTTAAACTAATAGTTTTTCTTAGATCTTTTCTCACTATAAATATTATTATTATCATTAAGCTACTCAGAAGTATATAATTAAATATTAGTATTAATATAAATATAAATATTATTATTATTATAAACACAAATAATAATATCAACCATATATAAACCCTTTCTGAACTAAAATCAGGTCAAACAACAGGAAGTAAAATAAAATAATATATAAAAATAAAAGAGAAATGCTCACGAAAAATGTTAAAAATTTTTACAAAGAAAATTCTAAACATGACAAAATATTTAAAGTCACTTTTATTTATTTACTTGGGTCTTGGGTATTTTATTTTTTATATTTTAACACGTTCGCTGCGATTGCACATGCATTTATTATTATTTTTTTGTTGCTAATTGAAAAAACCGAAATAGAAACGAAGAAATTGTTGTTGTTGTTGTTGCTTGCTATTGTTGTTTTTATTTACTTTTTTTTATGTTCTTTATTTATATTCATTATTTTTTTGCTTCTTTTGGCGAAGCTGTAAGAGGAGGAGGCGGCGAAGAGCACGTTTACAGTTGGGTTACGAGAGGAGAATGAAGCTCCAAATAGTTTGTTTGCCCTTGGAAATTGTAACAGTAAATTTACACGCACAAAAACAAAAAAAGAATATAGAAAATAATTTATATGTATGTTCCATTGAGTGTTTCACATTTGCTGTATATATTTTCCATTCCAATACCCGTGCTTGTTGCCACTGTGCGCCACTGGAAAAATCGCTTTTCTGTTTTGAGTCGACACAAAACTTCCGCGCTCCACGACCGCCTTCGTTGAAGTTTTTTTAAATTTAATTTTTAGATTTAAGTAAGATTTAGGAAAGTCTTTCAATGCTCCGACTCGCGCTCTCCGCTACGCTCCGCGGCGCTGTCGCACGCGCTCTCTTATGCTCGGATCGCCGTTCGGGCTGCTGAGCGACATGGAAGCCGAGAGCGAAGAGCGATGATAATGAAGACACATGAGTGACGGCTTCAAGCCATTGCGGGCATCAAGAGAGCCAGAGATCGAGAGCGTGGGAGAGCGTAGCCACGATCGTCCCATGCAGCCGGCTAAGAGTGCGTGGGTCACTCTTTCAAAGAGGGAGCTTGGCATTTAATGCTCTTCGAAGTCAATTGCACAGAAACAATTACGAGCAGCGTTACACATTATAAATTGAAACGTAAATATTGTTTGTAATTTACATTTAATGAGTTTTGTATTTAAAAAATGTGTGGGTTAAATTTTAAGATTTCCCAGCGTCATAAACCTTTAAATATTATTTGTAATTTTTTGTAATTGAAATGTTACTGTTATCTTAAATGTTTAATTAAATATTGGTTTTAAAAGCTATAGAAAAAATTTTTTAAAAATTCTGTGAAAAATAAATTAATAAATCTATCATTAGCGGAACTGAAGAAAAATGAAGCGCTTATCATTATTTAAATATAACAAAGCAATCTGACTAATTTAATAATCTTTAAATTGAGAATATATAATATTTAAA
This sequence comes from Drosophila seguyi, assembly GCA_008042675.1. Lineage (NCBI taxonomy): Eukaryota > Metazoa > Arthropoda > Insecta > Diptera > Drosophilidae > Drosophila > Drosophila seguyi. The sequence continues at coordinate 189,217 of VNJU01001248.1, read as the reverse complement.
ATTAATATTTGCTAGAGTTAGCATAATGACTGTACTTTTGACAATCAATTTAACAATAAATTCTATTAATTCCCTATCAAAAAAATTAATTGTATAATAATATTAAAACTAAATATTATATGTATCTCATATATATTCTGAATTTTTCCCTGTGTATCCGAGATAAAGAAGAGCACAACAATGTGCACACACTCTCTTTCACCGCCGCCTGCAAAGGATGATTAATGATCGCCGTTTTTTGTTTCTGTTGTTTTTTCCCCACTGCAGCTAATTGGGCAATTTATATAGACACTTCTTCGACGCTTCCTGGTAATTTTCCATTGAGAAGAATCTATTTTCAATTTTCCATTTTGTCGGAGGTCGGGAACGCCTGAGACAAGACCACCAGGGAAGCCGATGAAAAGTCTTAAGAGTCGAAAATAAAGCACGGCAGCAGACAAAACAAAACAAAAATAAAAAAAAAAAACAGAATTAAAAGAATGAAATCTCAGGACGAATGTCCTTAGCCGTAAATCCATTATGAGGCCTTGTTTTTCCCCGAACATTTCCCTCATTTTCCACCATCTCCTCCTCATCATCATCATCATCGGGGATTGTATCGCACTTCACGCTACTTTTAATTAGCCGCCACTTGAGCCGGGCCGAGCCGCCGCCACTGCTGTTTAGGCCAACATAATGACCAATTAGGCCCACTTTTGGCCCAAACTGCACTGCAAACAAGGCGGGGAGGGAGTAAGCCTAAAAAAACAATAGATATAATCCCAGGGAAAATAAATAAATCGTATGATAGGTACTCCTATGTGCTGTAGAAGCATCTTTAGGAGAGTCTATTTAGACTCGAAGTGAGTTCTTGGCATTAAATTAAGGTTTAATGTGGTTAAGGGTATGGTTTTTTTGCAATAATATTATTCAGAACATTTAATACATCAATTAATAATTATAAAGAATTAAAAACTGAAAGTTATACTTTACCAGGCGAGTATATTTAGACTCGGCATTTTTTTGTGTCTAAATAAGGGTTGAATATGGTAAAAAAAATTAAAAGGGATATTTAATACTTTTTCAAGAATTATAAAAAATTAAAGTCTGTAAGAATAAGCTGTAACATCATCTTTAGAGGCGAGTCTATTTAAATTTGAGCTGTTTTTATTATAAATATAATATAATATGCCACAAAAAATATTTTATTTTCTTAATAATTTTAATTTAATCTAGAACATTTAATAAATATGTGTTTAATTCCAAGAGAAAGAACACTCCCCTTTTGCCCAGTGTATGGACTCAGATCAGCCTTTTCTCTCCGTCTCGTTTCCTTTTTTTTATGTTTTTTTTTGTTGACTTTTCGATGGTCAAGTGTGTGCGTCTGGTCTTCAGGCCTTTCCCTTACCAAAGTAAAAAAAAAAACAACAACCAAAAATCCAAAAAAGTTTAACAAATACAAAAAATCATCAGCTTTTTTTTTTGGGTACTTTTCCTTCTTCTCCAGATGCTGCCTGACTTTTTTTTTGGGCTTTAAGTGAAATCAATTAAAACATTTCTTTGTCTTTCGAATGTTTGCCTTCTGCATCTTCTTCTGCTGCTTCTTTTCCCCCTCTCCCCCTGTCCTTGCCTTTTCTTTTGGAATTTTCAATGGAAATTAATTTCTTTTTACAGATTTTTTTTTATATATTTCTTTTTTTTTTTCCTCGGTGGCCTCTTCATCATGCTAATCATTTTCATTTTCACTTTTATTTTTACTTTTCGTTAATGTTCTCGTTTTCACTTTCCGAACAAGTTTCAGGTTTTTTTTTTCGTTTAGCTCGGGTTGGGGCAAAAACATTAATTAAGAAGAGTAAAAACAATACCAAGGAAAAGTTGTACAACAAAAAGTTTTTGGCGCGCTGGAAAAACTGAAATCAAAAAGGAAAACTCAAACTAGTTGAGCTAACGAATTTTGGAAGCTAATAATTTAATAATAAATGAGAGCCAGGCAGTGAGAACAATTTAAAAATAATTTAAGTGACAATTTAAAATTAGGGAAGTCTGAAAAATAATATGATTTAAAAAGATTCTGGTCTGGAAAAAGATATTTAAAATTAAACGCTACTGGAAAATAATTTAATTTAATTTAAAATACATAAATAAAGCATTTAAAATATCTTTCAAGCTTATCTCACTCTCTGATAATTTTATAATAATTTTTAAAGCCCATATCTTTAAGATAAATTATGGCTTTCCCCCCCTGAATATTGCTTATCTAAATTGTCGTTCTGCTCCGCTTTATTTTTGGAGTTTTGTGAAAACGCAAATTGACAACTTAATGCCATCAAAGTTCAAAGTGCGCTGACAGCCTAAACCGAAAACCACACTGCCTTAAATCAATTTCTCCCCAGGATTTTCCTGGCACCAAACAAAAAAGTGGAAAATGCCGATGGCGATGCCACTTCCCGGCATTCAACTTTCGACAATCGACAATCGACATTCGACATTGACATTCAAATCGAAACATAAATAATAACAATGATAAACATATCAGCACTAAGCCGCATATGCATGCCGAAGATACCAACAGAAGGAAAAACTGGGGGGGGGGGCCGGAAAATGGAAAATACATCGATGCCGACACATGAATCAAGTTCAGAGCTGTTGGTGGGGGGAGGTAAGGGAAAAAGGCCAACATTTTTAGGATTCATTTGCTTTCGATTCGGGCCTACGACAAAAAAAAAAAAATGAAAAGAAAATACAAGCAAATACAAAGCAAGGGAAAACATCAATGCAGACGGAGGGGAAAAGCCAGGCAGCGGAAAAAAAAGGGAAAATGAAGACATGGCCAGGAAAAAAAAGAAGGGATCACATGGCGCAGGACAACATGAAAAGTGGACAGCAATTTGCAAGTTTGCCAAAGCAAAAGCCATTTTCATGGCTCTCTGGTTGGTGTGCTCTCTAACTCCCCCTTTTTCTCTGGGGTTTTCTCTAGGCTTGTCTCTAGGTTTTTCTCTAGGCTTGTCTCTAGGCTTGTCTCTAGGCTTGTCTCTAGATTTTTCTCTAGCTTTTTCTCTACGTTTTCCCCTGTCTTTGTCTCTAGGGAATTCCTTAGGGGATTCCCCTTTAAACGAGTGTTTAAGGAAGTCAAAATCATATTGAGAATTGTTTAAGGGAAGCAAGGTACAAGCTGGTCTAGGGGATTTTTCTAATTTCTAGTAATAAAATATTTAAATAAATTAGATTGTAAATAAATTTGTAAGAAAATAAAGTTAGCAATGAATTTAAAAAAATTAGAAATAATAAATTTAAAATATTTAAAGCCTTAAGTCTTAAACATAGTTCCTAAATCCATTTAATTTTATTTCTCAAAATTCCTGAGACCTATTATATATTATGTTTTTAGGAATATATTTTAAAATATCACTTAACTTATTCCTAATTTAAATTATTTACTCCTTAGTCCAGGCTCTCAACTTTGAGTTGATAATTTTTGGTTTTTTCTTTGGGCACTTTGCCCTGCCATATTTCTTATTTTTGTTTTTTGTTTATCACTAACGGGCAATGCTCTTTACTTTATTTTTTTTTTTCGGGAGTCCCCTTAAGGCCTCACTCCCTGGAATTGAAAAAATGCCATGATGACGACGACAGGGAGTGAAATATTTCCCTAAAAGAAAAAACGAGAGACACGGAAAAAATCGAAACGAGGAAATCGTGAGCTGAACCTATATCTTTGGCGGCCAGTCGGGCAATGTTCGGGCTCTGATAAGAGTCGAAAAAATAAAACACAAAAAACACAACACAAAAAATAAATCCAAAACCCAAAGCCGGGAGATATTCGTGACACTCGAACGAGGTGAGTCATTGGAAACCTCCGGGGTGACCTTCCTGGAAGCGGAAAATGTTGAAAATCAGGGAATCCGAGGAACAGAGAAATGGAGAAATGAAGAGAGAGGGCAGGAGAAACTCCTCATCATCATCGCACATCTGGTGGCCATTAATAAGTCGCCACTTAAGATTTTTTTTCTCAGGCAGTGTTATTAACCATTTGGCTCACTTGCTTGGATTTAGTTCGGGAATAAACCTGGCTCCCTTTTTCTATAATTCAAAAGTTTTCCCAAAATATTTTGAGTGCTCCTGAAGTGGACCAGCGGTTAATTGGGGGAAAAGGAGTTGCATCAGGGAATTAAAAATAAATGCTGTGATTGTGTAATTTTTTGGAACAGAAACTTCAGGCAGTAATATGAAGATTTTATCTTAGATTTCAAGACTTTTACGGGGAATTGTTTTTTAAAATTAATTTTAATGATTATAAGTTGTAAATTTAATAAGTAAGTTATATATAAAATTTATTAAATACAAAGTATTTGTATGATATATGATTTACTTATTAATTTAGATCTAGAAACTCTGAAAAATAAATAAAGCGTATTCTTTAACATTTTTAAACCTTTAAATCATTAAAAATAAATTAATATAAAATCTCTTGCAGCTTTTTATTATTTCCCACTTCAAATTTAATGCTTGTTTTCATTTAAAACTTTCCCAAATAATACCTTAACTTGGCCTATAATTTCCCCCTCTCATAGGTTTTCATTGCCTTCGGGTCGCTCTGTGCTACATACAATAACGATGATCATAATTTGTGTGTTATAAATGTCACTTTATGAGTAAAAATAACTTCATTAGAGGGAAGGAGCCCCGCAGATGTTGTTTTTCTTGCTGCTATTTGTTGCTCTAAACTAATTATAATCAATTCTAATCGCCTTTAAATTGCTGCTTTTACAGCTCGCCTTCGTCTCCCTCTGCCTCTCTCTCTGTCTTCCTGCCTTTTCTGGGCCGCACTTTAAAAGGTGTTGTGTGTGTGTGTGTCTTAATGTGTGTGTGTGAGTGCTCTGTGTGTGTGTTAGTGCTCTTTGTGTGTGTGTTTCTGGGCTTCCGCTTCGAAGGAGCTAGTAGAAACCGCCGCAGACCAAACAAACCCCACCACACCGCCAGTGTGTTGACCATTTCCAGTTGGCTATTTAGTATGTGCATGTAATTGCCAGTACAAAATACCCTAACTTTTAAGGTAATTCAGTGATTTTAACAAACTGAAAAATAATTTAAGATATTAAGAAATGAGACATAAATAAATAAAAATTCTAACTTATTTAATCAAGATTTTATCAAAGTTCTTGAACTATAAATCAAGAACCCAACAAATCCCACTTAACTTATATTTTTCACTAAAATTCCCAACTGGTTTAAGCTGATAATCACTCTATAGATGCAAATAATTCTGGTAAAATTAGTGACTTTTTTATTACTTAATTATATTCAATTACAAAACCATTATAATATTTTAACCCCAAAAACTCATACCTTATAAATCCAAGTAAGGGCATTCCAACTTCCCCTTGTCCTTTGCCTGGTTTTCTCTTTTCACAAAACTCCATGTTTATGGGGCCTTTGGCGTTTTCCGCTTGATTCTATTTTCAAACTAAACCTATCTAAACTAAGACCAGCTAGCCGACCAAAACTGATTATGGTCTTAAGCTGAAGCCGAAGAAGATGAGACTCGGACTGGGGGAAAAATGGTAACCGTTTTTGTGGCACTCTTTTCAATGGAAATGTGGAAAAACCCAACAACTGCAGTTAGCTAAACTCGAATGTGGCTGTGGGAATTGGATATGGGGGATATACGAAATTGGCATTGGATTCGAAATGGAAAACGAAATAACCGCCGAAACATGACAATCTACTTAGGCGACTGCGGCAGCAACTCAATTTGAATCTGAATGCGAGATCTGTAAATGATTTCGATGCTGAGAGATGTCAGATTGACATTTTCCCCGTCTTTCTTTTGTATATATATATATATATACTAGACATTTGCTTAAAAACCCCCTAGAACCGGCAGATTGTTTGTCTTAACACCATTCCTTGGGCACATCCCCGAAATTCCAAAGCTGTCAATCACGCGCACAGCCACCGATATTCCATGTGACGTGGTATTTATACCCACCCGCAGCCAATTACCCCCGAGGAGACCCTCTTTTTTTTGCCAAAAAAAAAATATATATATAGAAATAGGGGAAGGAAATCAGAGAGGCCTAAAAGTCAGCCGTTTGATGAATGGCCTGTCAGTGGAAGTTAAAAAAAAAATCACTAGCTGAAGGCCAACGGAAGTAAACATTTTCTTTAAACCAAAAACTAACAGCCTAGATATAGCCTGTTAATTCTACATCACTTCTAAAGCCTCTTTGATGGTTTATAATATATTTTCCCTAATTTATTGAAATCACTTCTTCACCAAAATCCTAATTAATATGTTCCTGCCACTCGAAATGTTCAAATAAACCAACTGAAGCATATTAATTACCTGCCAAGTAATGGCTCACACCTCTTCCTACCTCTCTCTCTCTATATATATATATATTTATATGATATATATATTCCTATTTATTCGATCTGGATTTGGCAAGTTGTGTGAGATGTGGACTTTCCATTCGACTATCAAATTATTTGCCATTGCGACAGTTCGATAATCGTTTGGCCATTTGCCCAGATGAGCTAATTAACTGAATGTTTTGAGTGTGCCAGGACCAGGATCAGCTTGGACCTGCTTAACCCATTCCCATTTACATTTCCACCTGCTACCTTCCGAGTTAACCCATCGCATTAGAGATGCATATATACTGCGGCGACCAAAGAACTCTCTGTTGGGTTTTTGCTCAAAATTAAGTCGAGTTGGGTCTCTGGTTTCCAGCTTTCCTGCTCCCTGCTCCCTGCTCCCTATTCCCCGGTTATGTAATAGCATGTTAGGTGTATAACTTTTATTATTATGATTATACTTCTCTGCTGCTCCATCTCGAGCTTCGTCTCCTCATCTCCCCATGGCTGGCCCCAAAGAGATACGTGAAAGTCACGTGAGTCATTAAAATGAAATAGCAGTCGGTTCTAAGTAGCACCGTGACGAAGGGCCCCGGATCAGAGGGAGTTATAACGTATATAAATATATGTACTTCCATGCAGAGACAAAAATAAGGGGTGTTCTTGTACAAGAACTTACATAAATTGGAAATGGAAATGTTGTAACTACAAATTAAATTCTTATATGTTTTAATATTTTGTATAACCATAATTTATATATTTTCAAGAGCTCTATATTGATTATTTTATATTTATATAATTATTCATTAGTTCCCTTTTCAACTTTAAAATTTATAACATTTTTTTTCTTGTGTACTTGAGGTACTGGCAGATAGTAACTGGCAAGCTAGTGATATGCTTTGATACTGTTAGGAAGGAAGCGAACTTGGCCACAGCCAAAGGTAAACACACAGGTGCAGATTTTCCACACCGATAAAAATAAGATAAAACTTTAATTTCCAAAATAAAGGGGAAAGTAACCAAATTAAATGGTTATCAATTATAAAATTATAAAAGGAAATGTGTGTGCAGTGAGCTTATTTAGATATTTGCAAAGCATTTAAGTTATGAAGAAATGCAACAATATAATTCCATTATTTTTGAAATTTGAAACTTAAAAAAAAAAAAAAAATGAAAACTCCCAGTCTCCTGCAGCTCCCTTAAAAGTTAAAATATTTATTCAGCTTTATTTGATTAATTTTATTTTTGTAAATAAATTGAAATCAAAATCAAGTCAGGAAATCAAAATGGTTTTCCATTTTGTAAAATATTTTAATATATATTTTAATATATATTTTATTCAGTACTTTCCAAGGTTTTCGACTTATTATTGATATCTTAGACTAGTCTCTGCTCATTCCCTAATTTTATTTTCGATAATTTAATCAAGAAAAATCCTTATATTTTGTATATTTTATTTATGTAATCATTTTACATTTTTTTATAATTTCTCGATACCTTATATTTAATATTTCAAACTTCTGCGTACGATATTTAATTGAAAAAACAGAACGACTGTGTCCAGATATTTAATTACTTAATTAAACTATATTTTCTGTTTCTTGATATATTTTTAATCTCTTAATTGTTGCCTTATTTCCCTCCTGCACTTTAAATTCCCATATTTAATATTATGAAAAAATATAAAAAGAGTTCGATTATTTCGATATATTACGATAAATTAACAGGAACATATCTGCGGGTGTTCGAAATATATTTCTAAATTATTAAACGAGATTTTCTGGTCCTTTGAAGTGTGGTTGATATCTATTTTTGTCCTGTCCCAAATTTGCTTGTATTTAAAAATATATTTGCTATTTGGCGATATCCTATCGATATCTTTATCATTTTATAATTTAATTTTTTTACTTAATTACTTTTGCAACCCTTTAAACCCACTCTCCAATTCTTTCCGTGTAGCTTTGTGAGCGATGAGACGCTTACTGCCATAAACAAAGTTGTTGCTGTTGGCCCGGCCATGGCCATTGCCATTGCCATTGCCGGCGTGTTCTTTGTCGGGAACGCTGTCAACGCTAATGTCATCCGAGCTGAGGTTTCTCCTGGGCTTTCGCTCCTCGCTCCTCCGCGGTCCAAGTTGGACCTGCACATCACATCCAGCTCTGGATCCATGGGCGATGTCACCGTCATCAGCTCCATTGTTCGTCATCATCATCATCCCGCGTAGCCAGGTTGCTGCTGCTGATGCTGCTGCTGATGCTGGCCCTTGGGAGCTGGATTTTTAATTGCAATTAATTTTCAGCATTCCCCCTTCTAGCCTTCCGTTCACTCTCCACTCACTAAGTGGCAGTTCATCATGTTTCCCCGGGGATTGCCCGGCGAATGCGATTCGATTTCAGATCGATTAACAAAGGATAGTGTTAATTGCACTATCAGGGCATTCAATTTGCTCTGCGGATTGTGTATAGTTTTCTGTTAGCATTGGACCTCGATATGTAATCGATAACGAAAATGTGTAACTTCCAGGAAAGTTTTCAACTCAGTAAATAAATTAATTTGGAACAGGTTGAGGATGTTTCTCGATGGGAAAAGTTTGATATAATAATTTGAAAATATACTCATGGAAATTTTAAATGGGTTAAGTCCTTTATATTAAAATATCGATATTATCGATGTAATATATCATTTTTTTGCTGATACTATTAAAAACATCCTTAAAGTCACATTTTTATTAAGTAGTTAAGAATTATTTATATAGATGCAAGGTTCGAAACTGTATACAAATTTTTTATATATCGAATTTAATTGTAATATTTTGAAATATTGGTATTATCAATACTTTTCTACCGATTATATTAGGTATGTTTTAAAATCAATTTTTATTAGCTGTTACAAATTGATTAATGTATTTAAAAGACGCTCCATAAAAAAATTAAATATTGCATTAAGCGTTAAGATATCGAAACTACCGATAATATCGATATTTTACTTGTCTATTATATTTAATGTTTCTAAAACTAAATTTCCTTGATTATCTGTTAAACCAACATTAATATCTTAAACTTATTTAATACTCTCTGACACAAATAGCCTTTTCCCGATATATCAAACAGAATATTTATATATCGCATTAAAACAGCAACGATAATTTATCGATTTATGTATCGGCAGCATTTTAATGAAAATTTAAAAGTCGTAAATGGGAATATTAAGTAATTTAATAGCATCAAACCTGTAACAGTCCTTCTGTTATATTTTTTTGTTTTACTTTCTCCGCCTTCACACAAACTTAATTGTTTAATAACGACCACATTTTGCATTTATTTATTCATATGGCGATTTATTGATTTGGCCGCGTTAAATAAATTGCCACTGCATATTTCATTGCAGCCATAATTTCAATTTCGTTTGCCAATTTGCGAATGCGATTGCATTACGAGCCATTGTTGTTACTCAATTAACTTTTAATTATCGATTGACTGACTGACTGACTGACTGACTGAGTGAGTGAGTGACTTGCTAACCAGCTGACCGCTGCAGGGACTACTTCTGCGGAAAACTTGGGCGGAAAACCCAACTCAACTTGGGAAATGGCAGGCGCGTAATGAAAACACGCAGCTCGCTGCGAATAATGAAAGGAAAATTAAGTAAAAAATAAAGTAAAAATGTGGCGGTAAAAACTCCAGTTGTCATGGCCACTAATTGAAAACGCCAAGGGGATGAAACACACAAAAAAAAAAAAAAAGGAAAAGAAATACGTCCTTCGATTCCCCACGGGGCAAAACGATGACCCAAGGGTTGATGATGAGGGAAAAATACACAGGTGTCACAGGTGTAGGTTTAACCTGAGAGCTCCGAAAAGCTCTTAAAAGCAAAAATTTACTTGGGAATTGTAAAAACTTGTTGGGTCGATCATTGGGATGAGAGAGAATTAAGTATAGAGTTTTTTGGGTTTTTTTTGAGTGAAATGTTAGTTAAGAAATTAATTTTTAACCATAAATCCAACTGTTTATAGTTATTTCTGAATTAATTACTAATTAAAGAGAACGTTAAATGAATTTGTTGATTAATTTTTATTTATGAATAAAGTTTTTTACATTTATTTAATTAATTATTTAACGTAAATGTATTTGTGAAAATTTTAAAGATATACTTTAATGAAAAAGCACTTGGAAATTTTAGATTTTCCTTTAATTATTTATTAAGAGAACTACAGAAGTACGAAAAGTAATTTTCTGAGAAATTTTAATTTACAAATACAGTTTCTAGGGCTTATTTAATCATTTATTTATAATATTTGTAAAGCATTTAATAAATTCTATCATGAAAAAGACCTTGGGAAATAAAAACAAAGTTGAAATATAGGAAAGAAATATTCAATATGATAATTTTTAATTTTCAAAATATTTTTCTAAGACATAATTATTATAAACAATTTTTAATATAACAAATAAGTAATGTTTTCTTGGTCTTTAATCTTTGCAAATAAGTAAAATCCTTTCTCAACCTCTACTTTAACAACCCAAAAACTGACCCATTTCAACGTCCTCCCAAGTCAAACCCGTGGCCATTCCTAAGCCATTTTCCCTTAATTTTTCTGTCATTTCACCGACCAACTGACCAACAGCCGGAAATTCGGAATAATTAATATTTCGCCGCTGTGGCTGCCATTTTGGCTTGTCTCTCTCTACTTATTTCTTTTATTTATTTATTTCTATTTATTTTTTTTCTATGGCCAAAAATGAAATGAAATTTCCGGTTAAGACGACAAGAGTCATTCGCCGCATTAGCTGCCATAATTTTAATGGCGTTTAATGGCCTGGCGAATGGAATTGTTTCGAGAAGAAGGACGATGGCCGAAAAAAAAACGCATTAATTAGAAAACGAGCAACAACGACGACTAAGTAATAAAATAATAATAATAAAGCTGGCCAACGTGACCGGCGGGGAAAAAAAGGCACTAAATTAGGCACTACTTCCAGGGATGACAACAACAACCCACGAGTTTGCCACAAAAATTCACGCACTTGACACAAATTCCTTTCGGAAAATAGAGAGAGAGAGAAGGAGCATTAAAATTGAAAATAAAAATGAAACGAAATTCAAGAGCGGCGAAAAACTGCTGCCAAGGCATGCAGGAAAAATAATTCATATTACCAACCATGATGTCGGGGGAGCAAAAGAAAAAAATGCTCTAATGTTGTCAGCATAAAGTGGCAGCAGCAAAAAAAATAGGAAAAAACATAAATTAAAGCATAGAAAGGACCCTTGAAAGACAAATGAAAATGCGGTTAGTCCTGGCAGAGAGAGAGAGAGACACTCACATAAGCAGGGAGCCAGTCATTTGCTGTGTAATTAAGTCTTGGAAAGGGTTTTTTTTGCTTTTTTTCAAGGCTCTTTGAGTGTCATAATTAACTTGGTTTTTAAGGAATTAATTAAGTAAATGGTTCAACCAATTTCTGGGATAATTTTAAGATATAAATATCAAAATTCTTTGCCTTTAAATATTAATTACTTATCTGTTTTTTTACTATCTATTTTTTACAGATAAAATGGCTTCAAAAACAGGCTTTACACACATGCTGATTGAGACCAGAGGCTAGATAACTCAAGAATACTAAAATTATACAAAAATATAGAAGAAAAATGTGCCAGGACAACGATTCAAAGGCAAACTTATTAGCGAAATGCACAAAATCCACAAGGACAACAACAGCAGGCGGAAAGCTGATGAAAATCGTGTCACAAAAACAGCTGACAGCTAAGCGGGAAGGCGGGAAAAAGCACACACTTTACAAGGATCTAGAGCAGTGGGATATGCAGGACATGCAGGACATGCAGGAGCAGCAGCAGGAGCAGCGTAATCAAGGACATCAAATAAAGCAAACGGCAATGGAAACAAATGAAGAGACGCAGCACGAACAGGCGACCAAATGCAAGGACAAACACAAACACCAGAGGCAGCAGCATGTCCTGGTCCTGGCTGTGGCCCTGCTGGTCCTGGTCCTGCTGCTGTTGCCAACGGGCACCGCAGCCTCGATGATGACACCTTCAGCCAGGATCTCCAGTGCCAAAGGCACAGCACGTGAGCTTCTCTTCACGGAGATGGGCAGCGGCGCCCAGAGTACCCTAGCAGGAGGTGGAGGCAGTGGAGGAGGCGGAGGAGGAGGCGCTCCAGGAGGCGGCAGTGGCGGAGGAGGGGGAGGAGCGGCCGGCATCGAATGCCCCAGCTTCGACAACACCGCATGTCCCTGCTACAAGTTCGAGGATGGTAAGTGCAAGCGAGCTAATTAAACGCATCAGCATCCGAGATGCCACGCAGGATGCGTGCGATGTGTGGCCGAGGAGCTCCGATAACAAGGAGCTCTTTCGGATGTCCTTGTAGGTGCAGGAAAATACCTTTAAGGATATCATATATGCGGGGGCAGTACTTGGGAAAGAGTTGTGATATTTTATTGATAAAATTTTAATCTTTAAATATATCGCCATGAAGTTACTATCGCATCTTATGCTCTTAATTAATTAGTCGTGTTTTAGCTTTTAACCAATTTGAAACTTTTTAATAAATAAGTGTTTTTTTTTTGCGCTAACCGATCGGTGCTTTTAGCTTTATATATAGGATATAGAAAAATAGAAAAATAGGAAAATATATAGGACTTCCCCGCATTTAAGGACACTCAGCTACCTTTTGTCGCCACATTGCAGACTTGGCCGATATTCATCGATGATTAAATCCTTTCCAAGGCAGATTCCAAGACACGATTATTACCACACGATTATTAACACGCGATACCTATCGGACGATGTCGCGGGAACGGGTGAAAGCGCGCGCACAGACTGAGGAGGCTGCGGCGAGGCGCCTCTATTTATAGCTGCGGGGGAGCGAGAGAGAGCGCAATAGATCGCGAGAGTGAGAGAAAGAGCACGGGGATTGAGTTCGAGAGGGAAATTTAGAGACAGAAAGAGACAGGGAGATGGAGAGAGAGAGAGATAGGCAGAGAGAGAGAGGCAGAGAGAGAGAGAGGCAGAGAGAGAGAGAGAGAGAGAGAGAGAGAGAGAGAGAGAGAGAGAAAGAGAGAGAGAGAGAGAGAGGAAGATGGAGTTATTTAAACATCTTTCTGTCTCTCTCTCCCTCATGTTTCTGTACTTGTCTCCCTCTCACTCTCTCGATCTATCTCTCTCTCTCCATCTCTCACAGGCGACTCGCCGCAGCAGCTGCAGCAGCCGCAGTCTGTCTCCCTCTTTTTCTTTATGTTTGTCTCTCTCGATCTGTCTCTCTTTCTCCCTTCCTCACGCCTCTTAATAGAGCCGCAGCAGTCGCAGTCTGGCCGCGTTTTAATTTTTTTTATTTTCTTAAATATATTCATATTTTAGCCTGAATTAAATTAGGAAATTTTTGTTGCATTAATGCATTCCTATGAATTTAAATTCAAATTTCAGCCTAAATTCGATGTCCTCTTTAAAACAATAATCCTGGCTAAGGGATTGCCCATCTGGCGAGTGGTTTTCCCAATATTCGCATCCTAATTAGTTACAAATCTCATGAACTAAGCCCTATTTATGCTCCTTTGATTATGGGAAAGCCACTTATTCAGTGTGCTTTGGCCTAAGCCTCAGTTCAGGGCTTTCTGTAAGATGTGTCCTGGCCATGAATATTGATTGGTATTTATTGTGGGCGTGAAATGCAACGAACAGGACAATGGACAGGAGGTGCTGCAGCTCCAGCTCCGGCTCTTGGATTTGATAATTGGCCTTACGAGTTGGCCTAATTGAAATGCACAAATTGACAGGGATTAATATACATATATAAACCTCTTTCTCTTTCCACCCTTCTTCCCGGCAGGACTCTTCCTGGAGTGCCCGGGGACCACGGCGATATCGCTGCGCTCGACTCTGGAACGCATTTCGGCGCCCATACACTCCCTGTCCATTTACGACTTTGACCGCTCGGTGACATCGCTCTCGCAGGACGTCTTCCAGCCGGGCGTCCACATCCGTCACCTGCAGTTCTCGCACTCGCACCTGGAGGCCCTCAAGGACAACAGTCTGCGTAATGTACGACCCAGTTTGGAGTCTTTGAGCATTGTCAATGGGAAACTTACACAGGTAAGTGTTGGATAATTAATAATAATAATAATAAAGTTAATTTGGTGAGGGGAAAAAATCTAAAAAAATATTTTACAAGCTGAAAGATCGGGAAAATAATATTTAAAATAATTATTAATTATAAATAAACCTATACAACAATTTTTTTTTAAATAAAAAAGGGACTAGTTTTTCTCATAAAATATTATTTTAGAGAAGCAAAGCTCTCATAAATATAGTTTATATGGATTTACCTTCACAAAAAATTTCCTAAATTAAAATATGCCTATTTCCCCTATAAATTATTATTTTAGAAAATCAAAACTCTCCCTAGTATATTTTATACTTAATTAAATACTACTCCCCATAAATTTATGAACTGCCTAAAAACCCCATAAAATCGGTTGCCTACTTTCCGGCTCAGCTCGGTGGGAAACCCCACTAACTGCCGGGGAAGTACCTACGCACTCAGCCAAGGCACACACCCGCATAAATTGCATTTCGCGCCCGTGGTTTTGTCGGGCATTTTTCGGGCCTAATTAGTCCACGGAAAGCTGGACGAGGATCGGCACAAGGACTCTGCCATATCCAGCGGCAACATACGGTGCACGAAATAATGTTAAACAAAGTTGGGCAGCCACAAAAAAAAAAAAAATGCGAAAAAAATAAGCAAATGGCTTTCTAAGCCATTAAATTTGGAAAAACAGCCGCCGCAACGGCATCCAGAATCCCCGGAATACCCGGCATTCAACAGTGGCCTCAGGCGGGGGGATGGGAAATGGGAGCGGGCGGAAGCCAGGGGAAAGGTGGGGCACGCCGCCAGCCATAAAAAGTAATTTGCCGCCGCCGCCGAATAACAAACGAGCCAAAGCCAAAAACAATTGCGTTCAATAAAATAATTTGCAGGCGAGCGCAACTGGCGAAAAGCGGCCAGCCGGAAACGCACACAGAACGGGGGCAGGGAGCAGGGAAGGAGAGTGGAGAAAGGGGCAGAGAAAGGGGGAGATGAAGAGAGAGGGAGATTAAGAGAAAGGCAGAAATGGAGAGGCAGCAGGAAAAGTGACGAAGCGGTACACATTTCCACTTGATATTATATGAGAATACGAGAATCCTTAAAGGAAAAATTAAATTTTATAGATTTTTTAATAATTTGGTTAATTTATAAATTTGTTTAAAATATTTTGTAAATATAAAACAATTATTTGTTTTAATATTGTAATACTCAAGTGTGTATATAAAATATTTTCAACTGAAAAATAAGGCAAAAAAAACATTAATAGGGACTTCAAATTGTCTTAAATAAAAGAAAATAAAATAAACCACTAATTTTATTTTTATGGACTTTCTATTAAATAAATATAAATTTGTAGTTTGCCTTTTTGTTCACAAATATAAAAATTCAAATAAATATTTATATATTAATAATTCAAACTCTGAATAAATGTTCTCAAATATGTACTGATAGCCTTTTGAATGTTAAGAATATAAATACTCAAAAAATTAAATTTAAAAAAAACAAATATATCAAAAACGTATGCATATTTTTATATAAATCTTAAACATAAATATAATAATAATAAATATAATAAAGGAACACTGCAAATTTATTTTAAAAAACCTCAACTGCAAACAGTTGATTCTTTAAAAGCAAAACACATTCATTGCTTATTTTTTAAGCAAACAGAAAACAAAGGCTGTTGCACAATAATGCCACATATGGCGGAAGAAAGGTCTCTTGGCTCCTATAAATATTGATTCCAATGCAGAAACAGACATCACTCGAACCCCGCCAAGAGCAATCGAAGCACCTTAACCATGTCCAAACTGTGCCTTTTCCTGCTAATTGCCACCTTGGCTGTGGTCGCCATCGAGGCCACCGATGGCAACATTCTGCCCCGAAGCTGCCGGCGTTGCGGCATCAAGGATCTCGACAATACCCGCGAGGTGTGCGTCCGCCAAGCCTCGACCAACACCTGCCAGCGGCTGGCCACCTGTCGCCTGCAGGAGCAGAACTGCGTCCGCCAGCGGACCGGAAGGGAGATGCTCCGCCAGACCTGCGACTCCCAGTGCCGCAAGATCCCGCGGGGCAGCAACTCCCGGAGGCGCTGTGCCCCCAAGAAGGTGCGACCCGTGCCCAAGCTCTAAAGGGGGGTTTCAAGGAGGAAGGAGGCATGATTTTCCCTTTAATTTGCTGTTTTTTTTTTGTACTCTTGCCGGGTTTTAGTTTTTCTAATTATTAACTCAAAATACTGGCTTGTTAATATAACACAAAATAAGCAATGAAAGGTTTTTGAATTGTAAATAATTAAATTTTGGCTTAGTTTTAAACTATTGAGCTCCTTTACCCTAATTTTCCTTCTTGGTTTCTTTTTACTTTTTTTTTTTAATTTGAAACAATTTTACAAATATTATACTACCAGAAATAAATATTTTACCAAATCGAAACACCTAGTTTTTTTATTATTTATAATCATAAATTAAATAAACAAGTCATTGAGGAAATATAAAATATATATAATAATTATTCGTGAGACATTTTCACTTACCATTATTTTAGATAATACTTCTTGTGGTGGAAATTAACCTGAAAATAAATTAAAAATAAGTGTAAATGGTATAGAAACACACGAAATTATAATTTACAATAAAAAATAAATTTATAAGAAAGAAATTATAATTTAGAATAAAAAATAAATTTACAAGAATGAAATATACGCCTTAAAATATAGAAAATAATATACATTTCCACTTGTTTTTAGTTTAATTAAAATCGACAAATAGTTGCTTATGAGGGAAAGCATTCTTGTTCAATAAATATTGATAAACCCAACTATTATTATATTATATTAATTAGTGTCTTTATTAGTTTAATAATAATCTAATAATTAATTATTCTTTTATTTTTATATTTAATAATAATCTAATAATTAATAATACTTTTAAATAAACCTCTCTTTTGGGTTTGAAGTGTGATAATAACTTAAATTTATATTAATTAACCCATTTAAAACAAATAAAATACTCCTTTTTTGTTATTGTTTTAATTTATTTTCTTTTATTTTCATTAAAACCTTTTAATTAATTAATTTCTTAATTAATTACGCCTCCTATCGGAGCTATAGGCTGCCTCAAGCAGACATCTGGCTTGTCGCCCACCATTCTTTGGCCGCAATTTCGCTTAAAAGTGGGATGCCAGGCTGGAAAATAAGGGGAATTTTATAACTTAAAAAATATGTAAAATATATAAGCTATCGATAGACGTTATCGATATCACAAACGATCAGAATAATGCTTTTTTGATAGAAGTTTATCACTTCTGAAGCGAAGTTTTTAGTTAAATGGAATTCTTATGATTTACAAAGAGAGTTAAAATATTTCTTAAAGTCTAATCTAAAAATTTGTCATCTATCGATATTTGTTAAACCTTATTTCGATATATGGTCCAACTGTTATCGATTTTATAGCTCCTTTTCCTTGTAAAACTCTCAAAAAAACATTTAAAATTTTTTAAAATACAATCCTGATTTTAGCTTCCTTTTTCTTTTTAAATTCATTCTTTTTTTGTAACCTTTTTTCTTGCTGTGTAAAGCTCTCTCTTGACCCTGGTAGCAACTCACTTTGTCTCGGTTTGGAGAAGCAGTTCTGCTCCCTCAACTGGCAGCTGTTGGCCATCTTGCACCTTCGACCATCCCTGGAGCGGACGCAGATCTCCTCTGAGGGGGGCGTTGGCCGGCAGGGAAATACACTTTGCGGATTCGGGGGGCAGTTGAGGTAGCAGGGTCCACGTTCCGTGTCCTTGAGTCCCAGGCAGAACATATCCCGGGTGGCAGTCACCGAAATGTTGAGCTGACGGATTTGGTTCATCATTTCGCAGACGCTGGCGAATCTCTGGCACTGTCCTCCGTCCAGTCTTCCGCAGACCGAAGGACTCTCCCGCAGGCATTGGATATGAGGACACTGGGGTGGGGTGGGGGTGGGAGTAGTAGGAGTGGGAGTGGGAGTGGTGGGAGTGGTAGGAGGTTCTACTGTGGCACTGGTTGTGGTGCTCTTCCTGGTGGTTGTCTCCCTGCTGGTGCTCTCTGGCCACTCAGTGGTCCTGGCCATGCTGCCAGTAAGCGTCTCCAGCAGAACAAAGCCTTAAACATTGTTTAAATTTGTCTTAAATATTTATTTTTAATTTTGTAGATTTTTTTCTTTAAAAGAAAATAAATCTTATTACGAATTACGAATTTTTAGAGCATTTTTAAGGCACTTTTCTTCTTAGAAAATTCTTTTTCTTACCCAAAATTAAAACCTCTAGAAGGCGGCACATTTTCAACTAAAAATCATCAACTAAAGCCTATAAAAAACCTTGTTGGCTCTTTTTATACCACAAACAAACATAATAAAAACAATTACCAGGAAGACAGTATAGTTTTTAAGAGGCATTGAACTGATATTAAGAAGCTTAAACAATGTCAAGGTATTATAGTTAATAAAACTCAGAGATTGTGCCATAAAAGCAAGTCTAAAATTATAAGGTATTATTGGTGAAAATCCTACTAGGGAGCCGGTTTCGTGTTGGTGTATTAAATTAAAATATATATAATATAAAATAAATTTAATAATAATAATAATAAATTTTATATATAAAATAAATTTAATACAAAGTATGCTTTATTTAAATATGCCATAAAATAACAAACATTTCGTACATAAGAGTACATTTAAAAATATATACCAAGCTTTTTTAAAATTCATAAAAAATGTAATAACTCGTAATAAGTGATTTAACAACCTCTGATTTATTTATTTAAATATATATCAGGTAGGTTTATTTCTTACTTGATATATTTATTTAAATATATATCAAGTAAGTTTATTTCTTACTTAATTT
Source organism: Drosophila seguyi (assembly GCA_008042675.1). Classification (NCBI taxonomy): domain Eukaryota; kingdom Metazoa; phylum Arthropoda; class Insecta; order Diptera; family Drosophilidae; genus Drosophila; species Drosophila seguyi. Next base: position 169,923 of record VNJU01001248.1, on the reverse strand, counting down.
ATTTCTTTAAATATATATCAAGTTGTTTTATTTTTTACCACATCGTTAACTTTTCATTCATATTTCCATTCATACAAAATATGCCCATATGGGTTTATTTATTTTATATATAATTAATTTTGCATTCAACTGAAATTTTATTTATAATTAAATTTAAATTTAACAATGCAAACAATTAAAATCAGAAAAAAACAGATACTTTCGATTGATTTAACAAGAACAAAAAGCATGCATATGTCGTCGGGAGTTTCCTGTCTGATTTTCCCATAAATAGTAAACTCCCAAACAGAAACAGATACCATTCGCCTCGAGAAGCAATCAAAGCAACTTAAAAATATGTCCAAACTGAGCCTCTTCCTGCTAATTGCCACCTTGGCTGTGGTCACCATCGTTGCCACCGATGATGGCGACAACATCCCGCCCAGAAGCTGCCGGCGTTGCGGCATCCAGGACATTGGCAATACCCGCGAGGTGTGCGTCCGCCAAGCCTCGACCAACACCTGCCGGCGGCTGGCCACCTGTCGCCTGCAGGAACAGAACTGCGTCCGCCAGAGGACCGGCAGGGAGATGCTCCGCCGGACCTGCGACTCCCAGTGCCGCAAGCTACCGCGGGGCAGCAACTCCCGGGGGCGCTGTGCCCCCAAGAAGGTCCCAGCCATGGTTAAGCACTAAGTTGTGGTGGCTGGAAAGAGGACCCAAGGAAGCGTCACCCATTTTTCTAAAAATTTTCCTTCTTTTTTTCGGCGTGTGCAGTGTCTTTGGAATTCAAAATGCCCATAAATATTTCATAATGTGGCAACAATAAAAATAAATATCATTTTATGGCAGACAATTTTTTCGCTAGCCAGCCACTGGCCATAAATTTCGGTGGAGAGTCCACGAGTCCAGAGTCTACGAGTCCTGCCTCCTGTGTGTCCTCGATCCGGTCGCGTTTCGGTCGCGTTTGCAAGGCGCCAAACGGCAGCGCGGAGGAAGGTTCAATAAATTAAAATCGACTGCCATAAATTTCCATGTCAGTACATTAATTAAAAGGCCGTAATTCGCTTTGTCCCTGTCAGGTGTCCTTTCCAACCCACACACACAAACACACATATATATATATATATATATATATATCCCGCTGGAAATGCTGTTCAATCAATGCAATTAAAAGGGACCAAGCCGAGTTCCTTTTTTTTCAAAGAAATTACGAGAATTGAACCTGAACCCAGAAATGAAAAAAAAAATAAATAAATGATTGTAAAGTCAGTGCTTCCTTTGTTATTTTTTTTTTGTAATCAATGTTTGCCCCAGAAATAATTTTAAATATTGATTAGAACACTGAAATTGCACAATACTTAATATAAATATCTAAATGTGAACCCATTATGCCGCCCATTTATCGGTAATTAAATCTATTTATTATTTAAAATATGCACAAAGTGGTCACAAAGCTCTACTTTATTTAAATGGAAGGAAGCAAAGAGCAAAAAACTGTTTTTAATTGGCTTAAATAATTCAAATGCAGCCACTAAAAACCAATTTCAGACCTTTTCTCGGGTGTCTAACTTAATATATTTAATATAAATATATATTTATATCAATATTTTAATAAAAAACAACCCTAGAGAAGCAAATTCTTAATCAGAGTAGCCTTTGCTTTTGAGCTGTCAGCTTAGAAAATTTTCCCAGCTCCTGTCACTGGGTAATTTTGGAAAATCCATTTCGGTGACGAGCTCAACGTGTACGGATCGAGTCAAGGAAAAACTGGGAAAAAAGGAGAAAACTAAATCTCAATCAAAGGTGAGCACTATGCCGCGAATGCCCAACAGCAAGATGAGGGAGGAGCCACCGTCGGGGTCGCCGGCACGCAAGCGGGAGCGCAGGGAGCGCTCACCGCGGCGGCGGGGGGACTCGCGTCGCAAGTACCGCTCGGAGCCCAGGGAGAGCTCCTCCTCCTCGGACGAGTCGTGGAGCAGCGATGAGTATACCAGCGCCTCGACCGCCTCCAGCGATTACAACACCACCACAAGCGGCTCCTCCAGCCGCTCCAGCTCCTCGAGCTCGGGCTCCTCGACCAGCGCCAGCGAGCTGAGTCCCAGGGAGCAAAAGGAGCGCTCCGAGATGCGCCGTGAGCGCTCCGTTATGCGGCGCGAGCGCTCCTCCAGGCACGGATGCTCCTGCCATCACCATCGACGTCATTATCGCCGTCATCACCGCCACCAGCCTCAGTCGCAGCACCGCTCACGTCATCACCGTCATCGCAGCAGCGGCGGCGGCGGCGGCGGCGGCGGTGGTGGCGGCAGTGGCGGCGGTGGCGGCGGTGGCAGCCATCGCCATGGCAGGACCAAGCGACCGCGGAAGAAACGTCACGGTGGTGGCACCAACAAGTCAGCGTCCATATCAAGTTCGGTGCCACTGGCCACCTCAACGCCAATGAGCAGTGCAGTGGCGCCGCCCTCAACCTCTTCGTCGGCGGCAAATGTGGCAACAGGTGCCGAGGGATTAATCAAAATACCGCCACCCATACCCAAGCCAGTGCCAGCGCCCATTGTGGCCACTGTGGCCACTGTGCCGGTGGATGCCGTTCAAGCAGCTACCGCCGCCAGTGCCGCCGCTGCCGGCGCCGTCCAGCAGCCCCGCCGCTCCTCACGGAAGCCACGTTTTAACCGCTTTGATGCCCAGCCAGCCACCGTGGCGATGCAGCCCATTCAGCTAACGCCGACCAATCCCAATCCCAGTACCTACAACAACAGCAATACCCATGCCATCTTCGTCTCGGAATCCAGTTCCAGTGGCTCTGGGAAGGTCGGTGCCACTGCCAACCCAACATCCTTGGCCCATGCCGAAGTCGTCGTCGTAGCAAGTAGCAGCAGCCATGCTCCGAAGAGGAAGGCCAGCACCTCGAAGGCCAGTGAGTTGCACGCCAGCAAGACCGCAACACAGGCCAAGACACTGGAGTTGAAGACACCAGCGAAGATTACTGCCAAGTCGGAAAGCAAGACGGATACCAAACATGATCTAAAGACGGAGCTTCACTCTAGTTCCCATGCTCACACCAATGCACACACCAACAGTAGCACAAAAAGTAACACCAACAACTACAATACACACACCAATGCTCAAACTAATGTGCATAGCAGTGGTCACACCAATAACAGCACCAAAAGTAACACCAACAACCAAAATACACACACCAATGCTCACACCAATGTGCATAATAGCACCAAAAGTAACACCAACAACCAAAATACACACACTAATGCTCACACCAATGTGCATAGCAGTGGTCACTCCAATAACAACACCAAAAGTAACACCAACAGCCATAATACACACACCAATGCACAGAATAGTGTGCACAGCAGTGGTCACACCAATAGTAGCACAAAAATGAACACCAATAACCACCATGCTCCAACCAAGGCTAACACCAATGCCCACACCAACGCTCACACCAACAATCCCTCTAGTGTACACACCAACTCTCACACCATAACCAGCAACAATCTGCATAGCAACACTCATACCAATGGAAACACCAATAGCCACACCAATAACAACACCAATAACAACACCAACAAACGTAGCAATTCTCGCACCAACAGTGGCCCTGGCAAGTATAACTCCAATCCGCATGATGATAGTCCCCATTGCCGGCGCTCGGAAACCGAAAACGACAAAATCCACAACATGTACCAGGACAATAATCACAACAATCATTATTCCAACAATTCGGCGTCGAGGAAAATGATCAACAACCCGGTTGCCAGGAACCCTGAGAAGCTGGCCTGCGGCTCCGAGTACCAGACTACCAATGAGAACAATGCCCACAGTGTTACGGCCAGTGCTCGACCCACCCATGGATCGCCCTCGGAAAGGGACTCGTACTCCGGATCGGAGTCGGGACAGAGGGACACGCGTGGCTGGGGGGGCAGGCAGAACTATATGGGCAGGCGGAGGTATTTCGATCACAATAACAACAACCAACGCTTTAACAACAACAACAATTACGGCAATTACAACAACCACAACAACCACCACAACAACAACGACGGCGGCGGTAACTTCAACAATCGCAATCAACGCTTTCGCGGCGGAAGAGGCAATGATCAAGGAGGAAGACAAGGATACGATGGAGGCCAGCGAGGAGGTAACGGACAAGGTGGCGGAGGAGGAGGGCAAGGCGGTGGGGGCGGTAGAGCTGGAGGAGGTGGAAGATACGGCGGACGGGGTAGAGGAGAATCCGGACCGCCGGCGTGCGCCCGTCCACCTGTGAAGATCGTTCGGCTGCACATCAAGCACTTGTCCCCGCAGGTGACCAAGGACCACGTCACCGAGATCTTCGGACACTTTGGTCCCCTCACCGCCGTCGACTTTCCCATGGATCGCTTCGGTGGGCGCCAGGGTCGCGGCTATGCCTTCGTCGAGTACATCCATCCGCAGGACTGTGCCAATGCCATCAAGCACATGAACGGCGGCCAGATCGATGGCAAGCGGATCGTGGTCAATGCCTTCAAGGAGGACATGTTGAAGGCACCGTGGCGCCAATATCGTCGCTTCTCGCCCGTTCGCACTCGTCGCCGCACTGGGAATCGCTCCGGATCCCGTTCCTTCTCTCGTTCCCGTTCTAGGACCCGTTCCCGTACCCGTTCAAGATCCCGTTCCCGATCCCGTTCCCGTTCTCGCTCTCGCTCCCGCACTCGCTCCCGTTCCCGCTCTCGTTCCCGTTCCGGCATGCGCTACAAGTCACGCTTCCGCTCCCGTTCCCGTTCTGATTCCCGTTCCCGTTCCCCACCACGCAGTCACTCACGTTCCCGTAACGGCTCCTCGCCACGCTACACAAACTATCAACGTCCCGGTTCCCGCAACACCTAAGCCAGGAGAGAGCAAAAGGATCAGGACAGGATAAGAAGGAGATTAAGACAGGCATTGACCAGCAGAAGTTGCCAATAAATTCCTCGGGATGAAGCCCACAATCCCGTAGAATAATTATAATGTAAAACCTCAAAAATTTGTACACTAGAAATCAACAAATAAATTAAATAAAACCAAACGAGCAACTCAAACACACAAAAATTAAAAGAGAATAAAAATAATTGGAGAGGTTGCGTTGGGGCTATTTTTATCTCTGTAAAATTATTATTAAGAATTCCAGAACTTGGGTGAAATAATATATTTTTAACAAAGCAAAATTAATTGCACAAAAAAAACACCAATAACCATAAGACACTCACCAATGGCTTCACCAATGCTCACAACAACACTCACTCTAAAGTGCTAACTATTTCTCACCGCATAAATCAACACCAATATCCTCAGCAACACTCTCACCAATAATAGCACCAACAATAACACCAACAACTACACCAATTTTTACACCAACATTGCCCCTGACAATTTGAACTCCACCCATTATATAAATTTCAACAACAATAGCTAAACTATACAACATTAAAACAAATAATTATAATTTTTCAATAAAAAAATAAAATTAAAAATTAAACTAAACTAAATATAGCATAAATTCAGTAACAATTTAGATTTTGTGAACCTTAAATTTTCAATTTAGAACCTCCATTTTGTCTAAAAAAATCCCATTTTGTTTTTAGTTTCGGTCTGGGGAAAATGCGGCGCATCTAAATCCAATTTGTTTGGACGCGCCACCGCGTGGACGTTGGGACATTTGGGGAAAAAAATGCGGAAAATTCCGCTAGGCGGACCTCAGAGCTCGGAGCAGCCGCGAAAAGCGTCAAGTTCGCTTTTCGTGGCATCATGTAAAACCCGCGATGCTTTCAATTTATTGGCATCAAAGGCAATTTAATTGTTTTGCGCCAGTGGCGGCGGCGAACAGGTGGAACGGTCAGAACAGGTGAACAAACAAGGTGTGTCACCCCCCGCGAGAGGAACAGAGAGGATGTGCTCCAGGTGTGACACGACAAGGGAGATGCCATGCCATGCCATGCCACCGTTTTTCTACTCATTCTCATTCCCATTCTCTCCTCTTAATTTTTTTGTATTTCGTTTTTTTCTTTTTTGTTGTTAAATGCCCGAAGGTAGTGCTGCCGCACACAATGGGCACTTTTAATTACGGATTTAGTGGCTGGCAGAGGGGGAAGAGGGTACGGGGTCGGTGGTGGAATGTTAACATTACGCATACGCCACAAAGGCGTTAAGTAAACACACGTGCCACACGCGGCGTATACGTAATGTGAGAGCGCGCGCGAACCAGTTATTGCAACGATTTTGGGATTTCGAGTAACCAATTAAGTAACTGCTGCCCCCTCAACAGGTGAGGGGAGGGAGTAATTAACCCCAGGGTGCCTTTCGCGAATTGAATTTTTATGGCATTGAAATATTTTTGAATTAAATTAAAGGGAGTTAGGAGGTGCTAATTTTTGGATTAGTTTTAATTTCTAGCAAGAAAAGTGACTTGGTATTATATTTTATGGTTTATTTATATTTTTTATATATTAAGGCGTAAAACAGATGGTTATTAACCCTAGAAAGCCTTTAAAGAATTGAAATTTCAGTGCATTTTAATATTTATAAATTAAACAAAGGAGTTTGTCAAGTGCAAACTTCAGCTTAAGCTTAATTTGCATAAGGAAATGTGGCTTAGTATTTTTTTAATTGTATATTTGTACAATTTATATGTACTAAAAGATGCTAAATATGGAATTAACCCTTGTTAATTAAAATAAAATATTTATGAACTAAATTAAGTGCTTAAGGCATGCTTACTATTTTATATAATAATTAAAATAAAATATTTATGAACTAAATTAAGTGTTTAAGGCATGCTTACTATTTTATATAATAATTAAAATAAAATATTTACGAACTAAATTAAGGGTTTAAGGAATGCTTACTATTTTATAAATTAATTAAAATAAAATATTTATGAAATAAATTAAGGGTTTAAGGAATGCTTACTATTTTATATAATAATTAAAATAAAATATTTATGAACTTAATTAAGGAGTTAAGGGATGCTTACTATTTTATATAATAATTAAAATAAAATATTTATGAACTAAATTAAGGGGTTAAGAGATGCTTACTATTTTATATAATAATTAAACTAAAATATTTATGAACTAAATTAAGGGATTAAGGGATGCTTACTAATTTATATAATAATTAAAATAAAATATTTACGAACTAAATTAAGGGGTTAAGAGATGCTTACTATTTTATATACTTAATTTCTTTGAAGAAAAGTGACTTAGTAATTTATCTTGAATTTATATAAACAAAAATATATTTACAAAAAGGAAGGCTGTAAATAATTCTAAAAAGCTCCAAAGATTTGAATTTTAGTGGTTTTTTTAAATATTTAAAAATAAACTTAAGGAAATCTTGGAAAGTTACCTTCAAGTTGAACTTAATTTTCGTCAAGAACTGTGCCTTAATACTCTTAAGAACCCTTAAAAAAATATTTATTAAGCTTAGGAATCTCTAAATAAGTTGAATATTCACTGCAATTATTAATTTATAAATAAATTGATTGATTTTCATGCCTCAAAACTTGCTTAATAAATTATTTAAATAATTTTAAACCCCCTTTTCAGATGCCCTCCCGCGCCTTGAGCGCCATGCAAAAGCTGACCGCCCTGGACTTTGACTACAACGAGATTGTCCGCGTGGAGGACTACAGCTTCTATGGCCTGCGGCTCTCCAAGCTCAACCTGAAGGGCAACCGGCTGCAGGGGATGCCGGAGCACGCCTTCGCCGGGCTGGAGGAGTGCCTGCAGGAGATCGATGTGTCGGAGAACGGACTGCGCACCTTCCCGCTGATGGCGCTGCGCAAGCTGGATCACCTGCGGATCCTGCGGCTCTCCAACAACAGGATACCCACGTTCTATGGCGACATCCAGCTGGCCACCAATAATGCCTCGGCGGCGGCCGCAGCCGTGGGTTCATTCCAGTTGCCATCGTTGATTTTTTTGGATCTGAGTTCCAATCAGTTTGCCGAAATCGGTGACGATTGCTTCCGGGCCTTTCCGCAGCTGAAAACGCTGTCGTTTTACGCAAATCAAATTGAACTGGTCCAGCCGGAGGCCTTCAAGAGTCTGAGGGAGCTAATGTCGCTGGATATGTCGCACAATCGGATTGTGACACTGGATCCCAAGGTTTTCGAGCGGAACAAGCGACTGCAGACGGTGGACTTGAGTCACAATCACATTCATGCCATTGGTGGGGTCTTTTCCGATTTGCCGCAACTGCGTGAGGTTTTTTTGAGCGAAAATAATATTTTGGAGCTGCCGGCGGATGCGTTTACCAACTCCACAAATGTGGATGTCATCTATCTGGAGGCCAATGCCATTGCCCACATCGATCCGAATGTTTTTAGCACGCTGGTGAATCTGGATCATCTTTATTTGAGATCGAACTTTATACCTCTCCTACCGGTGACGCTGTTCGACAAGAGCACCAAGCTCACCTCCCTGTCGCTGGACAATAACGAGATTCAGGATCTGGAGATTGGCATGTTCCGGAAGCTGGAACACCTGCGAGAGGTGAGGTTGCACAACAATCGCATCCGGCGGGTGCGAAAGGGTGTGTTTGAGCCGTTGCCGGCACTGCAAGAGTTGCACATACAAAAGAACAGCATCGAGGACATTGAGCCGCAGGCCTTTCACACGCTGCTAAATATGCAGCACATTAATCTGCAGGACAATCAGCTGACTGTGCTGGAGGATATCTTTCCGGAGGATAACTCTTCGCTTCTATCGGTGCAGCTGGAGGCCAACTATCTGCACAAGGTGCATCCGAGGACATTTCGGCGACAGGGCAAGGTGGAGATCATGTGGCTGAGGGACAATCAATTGGTGCGCGTGGAGAGATCCTTCTTTGCGGACACACCGCAGCTGGGCAGGCTGTATCTGAGCGATAATCGCATTCGGGACATTGAGAAGGACACCTTCGGGAGTCTGTTGCATTTGCAATTCCTTGATCTCAGCGGAAATCAGCTGAGGCAGCTGCGCAGGGATTACTTTGCCCCCTTGCAGGGCTTAGAGGAGCTCAGTCTGGCTCGGAATCAAATCGAGGCCATCGAGGGTTATGCCTTTGCCAAGCTCAAGAACCTCAAGTCGCTGGATTTGTCACATAATCCCCTCGTTCAGCTCAACAGGGATGTCTTTCTGGATGAACTACCTTTGAATGTCTTGAGTTTGGCCAACTGTTCGCTGCGCAAGCTGGAGCAGCACACCTTCAAGGCCTTGACGAATCTGAATGAGTTGAATTTGGAGCGAAATCAGTTGAATCCGGCGGATATCCAGAAGCTGGACATACCCAATTTGCGGCGTCTGCAACTGTCTCACAACAACTTTAGTCACGTGGGCCTGGGTGGCACATCGGGTGGCATTATGGCCGGAATGTTCGATCGCCTGCGCTCCCTGCAGCAACTCTCGATGGCCAACTGTAGTCTGGGACAGATACCGGATCTGCTGTTTGCCAAGAACACCAATCTGGTCAGGCTGGATCTGTGTGACAATCGGCTGACGCAAATGAATCGGAACATTTTCAGTGGCCTGAATGTCTTCAAGGAGCTGAAGCTGTGCCGGAATCAGCTGACCGAGTTCCCCCACATAGCCCTGTACAATCTGAGCACGCTGGAGAGTTTGGATTTGGCCAGAAATCAATTGGCATCCATCGATTTTTTCAAGCTGAGTGGCACCCTTAATCTCCGGCAGCTGATACTCAAGGAGAACAAGATCACCGCTCTGAGTGGCTTCAATGCGGTGAATCTCACGCAGCTGGACAGTGTGGATCTGAGCGGGAATCTTCTGTTGTCCCTGCCGGCCAACTTCCTGCGGCATTCCATTAATTTGCAAAAGGTGGACCTGTCCAGCAATCGATTCCTGCAAATACCTTCCTCCGCTTTGTCCGATGTCTCCATACCGCGCTTATCCTGGTTGAACTTGACAGGAAATCCCATTAATCGCATCTATACCGTCAAGGAGGAACGTTATCCGTATCTGAAGGAGCTGTACATCTGTCAGACGAATCTCTCCATTCTCACCTCCAAGGACTTTGAGGCCTTTCAGGCTCTGCAGCATCTGCATTTGGTGAACAACAGGATCACCAGGATCTCCCCAGGAGCCTTCAAGTCCCTAACGAATCTCCTCACCCTCGATCTGAGTGTCAACGAGCTGGAAATGTTGCCCAAGGAGCGGCTGCAGGGACTGAAGCTTCTCAGAATCCTCAATATCTCGCACAACACTCTCAAGGATCTCGAGGAGTTCAGCTCCGATCTGTCGGAGATGCAGACCCTGGACCTGAGCTTCAATCAGCTGGATCGCATCTCGAAGAAGACCTTCCGCAATCTGCACGGTTTGGTGGAGCTGCTGCTCATGGGCAACCGGATGACGGTGCTATCGAACGATGCCTTCCGGTTCCTGCGGAAGCTCCATGTGCTCGATCTGCGCAAGAACTACTTCGAGCTGGTCCCCCTGGATCCGCTGAAGCCGCTGGAAACCAATCTGAGGACATTGAAGTTGGAGGGTAAGTGGAGAACTACACAAATTCCACAATGAGTCAAGAAATAACCGATTCTTTGTATAGATTTATAATTTATCCTACAAAATTACCCCATTTTTTGATGAGTTTTATTTATTTTTATAGCATTTATATTGCAAAAAACCTATCAATAAATTGTTTTATATATTTATTTTAAAGCATAAATATTTAAATTAAATAAAACATAAAAAAAACAAATTGCCGGTGAAAATTTAATTATATTATTAATAAGTAGTAATTAGACTCTACTTTTCATTTATTTCATTTACTTTCTTGAATTTATATTTTAAAGATATAAGCAGTATATTATTTAATGTTTAAAAAAACGTATTATTTATTTAGTAGAATAATAGAAGGCTATTTCCGCTGCATACCTGATTATTATTTATATTTATTTAAGACTTAAGTAGACTTTAATAGATTTTATTGATTTCTTATAGCCGAAATCCATTAAAATTGTGTCAAGTCCCTAGCAAGGATAGTTTAAAACCGTCTTATATATTTAAAATAAAATTAAATTAAATTATAAATTATACTTTTAAATAAGTTAAATAACTTACTGAGAGTTTGAAAGCAACTCCAGCTAATTAAAAAAAAATTAAATCACTTAAAATTGTAACTAAAAGTAAAAATTTTCTTGTTCAATTTTTTGTATACTCTTCCTCGGTTTTTATAATTTTAGTCAGTGAAGGAGTCATTTCCGACCCCATAAATTATATATATTCTTGATCAGCATCAAAATCCGCTTCAAACTAGCCATGTCTGAAGGAAAATTAATTTTTGAAATTTTTTCCAAATTTTTTTCGTTAAAATTAAAAAAAAAATTGACTAAAAAAAAAAATTTTTTTTCATTTTCAATTTAGTATGCAGTTAGATTAGCCCATAAAAAACTAGCACAAAAAAGCTTTCCGAATGAAAATCGATGCATTTTTGGCTTAGTTATAAGCAATTTTCATGATTCTAAGGGTATAAAAAATACGATGTTCGGTAGCTAACTATCTGTGTTGTTTATCTAATTTTTTGTTGTTAAAAATGTGTTAAAAATTAGGAACTAACTATTCTTTTCTATAAAATTATACCTCTTTTATTTTATGAGCCAATATTTAGAGCCTAAACCATTTTTTTCTATAAAAATATTTCGCTATTAAATTTTGTAGCTATTTTTCTAAGCGCATTTTATTTGTTTTTAAATTTTAAACATTTTTTGTACCTTGGCAGGGTATTATTATACTTAATTAAATATCACAGAATTTTTTTTTTAACTATTAAAAATTACTGCAAAGTATGTAGACCGTTTTAAATGTTTAAAATAATATATTGTCTTTTTTTAAAGCGATTAAAAATGTATTATATTAATTTTTTAAAATATAATAGGGTTTAATAGGGTTTAAAAGTATGCAATGATTTTTTCGTTCCCTTTTTAACCTTTCTCCTTAAATTAAAATAAGTTCAAAAAGGTATACGTCTTTCACATATTTAAAATAATGTTTAGTCTACGTAAAAGCCTCTTTTTTAAGGCATTTATTTTATTTTTTACAAATTTAAGTCCTTAGAAAAAACACCGTCTAAAAGTATGCTATGATATTTTTTCTTTCCCCTTTTTTCCTCCCTTCCCCCCTTGTTATGGCCAATTTGGTGCTTATTGCTTATTGCCTCGTGTGTGTGTGTGTGTTTTCCCCATTTCAGAAAATCCACTGCATTGCAGCTGCGATGCCCAAAAGCTCTGGGAATGGCTGCGGGATCATCGCAAATGGTCCCTGCCCGCGACGAGCGGCAATGGCGCCACTCTGGGCGGGGGCCTCGCTGGCGGCGATGCCGTTAATTACCTGAGGTGCGAACACCCAACGGAGCTGCGGGGCAAGGTGTTTGGCCGGATGGAGCCGCAGCAGTTCTGCGATGCCCCGCTAATACCCAAAATGGCCATCCAGGACATCCAGCCCTATTCGGTGGTCGTCTCCTGGCAGAGTCGCGACCATTTGGGACTCACCGGCTTCGAAATTGTTTACCATGCCACCGGTGATGGTCTGGCGCCGGCCTCCGGTACGGATCGGGATAGAAACGATCCGGACAGGGAGCGGAATCGGAGCGAGCAGGAGCAGGAGCGGGAGCGGGAACGGGAGCGAGAGAGGGAGCGGGAGAGGGAAAGGGAGCGGGAGCGTTTCCCCATAGCCACAGATGAGGTGAGTGAAGAGAAATAACTATTTTAATTTTATTAATATTTTAAATATATAAAATTTACGTTTTGGGGTTAATTTAAGTCCTTGGGAAAGTTATAGATTTTTCTAGGACTTGTCAGGAATTTTTAGGGTTTTAAAAAACCCGAAAAAGCTTCTTAAACTTCAATTCCTTAAGAATTGCTTTGTTTTTCATAATGTTAAATTTTCTAACATAAATTTTAAATACCTTTATAAGGCTAGACTTTTTCCTGATTTCCTGAAGCTTTTCTTATTTATTTCCCTTCGATTTTGTATCCTGTACAAATTTTCTAGAAGTGCACACAAATTCAAAAGTAATTTGACAGCCGTTGCCTGCCGGCTGATAGCCACGTGAATTTTCCTTTAATAAACGCTTAATCAAGAGCCCAACTGCCGCCACAGGCGCAAGGTGGATGCTTCACAGGATTCAGGGAGGCAGGAGGAAAAGCACAGGACCTAGAAAGGGGCTTAGTTTGGCCCCAGTTTAAATCCTCAGAAAAAAAACTTGAGCTAAGCACAGTGGTATTTTATAAAAATATAAATAACGCAATAAATGCCAAATATTTAAAAGGTCTTAAACCAATCTTAGAAGTAATCTTGAAATTTAAAATACTACTGAATAAATATTTAAAAAAACCTTAACCTTAATAATATTTATTCAGTATTTAAAGTAAATAAAAAACATTTAAAAAATGTTAAGCTACTAAGCTTAGTGAAGAAAAAATTTCATACTCTTCCTCGGTTTTTATAATTTTTGCCAGTGAAGGAATCATTTCCGACCCCATATGTCATATATATTCTTGATCAGCATCAACAGGCGCTTCAAACTAGCCATGTCTGAGGGAAAAAAAATTTTTTTAATTTTTTCAAAATTTTTTTCGTTAAAATTAAAAAAAAAAATCACTAAAAATAAATTTTTTTTTTCATTTTAAATTTAGTATGCAGTTTGATTAGCCCATAAAAAACAAGCACAAACATGCTTTCCGAATGAAAATCAATGCATTTTTGGCTTAGTTATAAGCCATTTTCATGAACCAGAAGATATAAAAACTAAGATTTTCGGCAGCTAGCTACTTTCATATACTAGATTTATTTCGAATATACTAAAAATAATTTTTTTTAAATTATTCAATTTGAAAAATATTTTCAAGACATTTTTTTATTGACAAAAAAAATATATATAGGAAAAATACGAAATGCAAGCTTGATTTTAAGGGTTTGCTTAAAATAAAAATTAAAAAAAAAAAAAATTACAAATTTAACAAGAAATATGAAATACTATAAAGATTAATAACGTAAAAACGTTTTCGAAAAGCCAGTTAAACGTTTAATTATTGTTTGAATTTTAAAAATACCAAAAACATACAAAAAATACATTTATGAGAAACTAAATCAAACTTAGGGCTTCTCGTAAATTATTTAAACAAGTTTAAATAATAAATAATAAATAATTTAAACAAGTTTAAATATTTTTGAAAGGCCAAAAAAGTGATTTAATTTACAAAATATATTGAAACTAATATTTGTCCTAATAAATACATATTTAAAAAAATATTTAATAAATATAAGAAGGCTTATTTTAAAATGTAACTACGTAAAAATGTTTAAATTTGAATAATGCTTTATAAATGAAATTTCCTGAAACGTATGCACTTGTTTCCTGATTTTATTTTTAAATTAAATTATATAACTTTACATATTAAATGTTATACATTCCTGCCTACAATTTAAGGTCTCAATACCCCAGCCCCAACGTAAATCCTGTCATAACTCCTGCTTATCCCCGCGAGCTTAGGCCACATCCTGTGCAGCCCTTTTGTCCGCATATCCGCTCTCCGCTCTCGACCAGGTGGTTCCGCCAATTACCCACTAACTCATCGATACTGTCCGCTCATTACAAGCAGCCCGGGGAGGCCAGGGGGTTGGGGGAATGCCCATCATCGGGTGAACCCCCCCTCCCATGTCCTGTGTCCTTTGCCCTTTTACTCCGCGGAAAGTCGAGGGCCGCAGGGAAAGTTTTTAATAAAGCTACATCGACACGGACACGGACATGGACATGGACGAGGTCCTTCCTCCTGACCGATGAAAATGGAAATGACAATGGGCGATGACAATAACCGGTCTTAATTTATTCCACAGATCCATGGGAAGCGCCTCAATGGCTCCGCCAGCTCCACGAAGCTCACCCGCCTGAGTCCCAATACCCGCTATCACATCTGCGTCATCGGGAGCGGTAATTGGCTCTCGGAGCCGCTGGCCAATGCTCTTCAGCGTCTCCATGGCAACGAGTCGCTGCGCGAGGATGACTCCATGATGATGATGTCCGCGGGAGTGCCTCTGCCGGACTCTTATTCGCCATACCAGCACCATCAGCAGCAGCAGCAGCAGCAGCTCCAGCAGCCGCATCAGCATCAGCATCATCTTAATCTCAATCTAAATCAGGATCTCGACTTGGAGCTGAGCAACACCATAGCCACGGACAATGGTGCCCTCATGGAGGTGCTCAAGAACTCGCATATTTCGGCCTGCACCGATGTCCAGACGTTGGACTCCACGCCCAGCCTGGTGACGGATGAGAACGGTCTGTCCAGCAATGGATTCATCCACTCGATACTGACCCGGAGACTGGGCCTCATCGTGGGCTGCTGCCTGGGCATCATTGTCTTCATCGTAATGATCTCCGTGCTGAGCTACGTGAAGCTGAAGAAGCAGCGAATTGAGAATGCCAAGCGACAGGCTGCCCTGCCGCCGGAATATATATCCTACAGGCACTTTTCCATACCCAACGAGGAGCTGACCAGGACGGCGGCCAATGCTGCCAATGCAGCGGCAGCGGCGGCAGTAGCGGCGGCGGCAGCGGCAGCATCTTCCTCTTCGTCGTCGGGCAATGCGGCCAGTTCGCCGCACATGTCCAGTGTGCCCAGCGGCATTAGTGCGCACATTAGTGGGACCAGCCTGAGCACTGGCACGGGCACCACCAATACCACCACAGCCACCACGCCCATTGGCGGTGTGCCCATTCTTGGTGGCGTTGCTGGTGCTGGTGGTGCCACTGTGGTGGTGCCTCTTGGCAAGGCGGGCAGTCCCCTGGTGGGTCTCGTGGTGGACTCTGGCTCCGTGGAGCCAGCAGCTGGCCATCATGGCAGCCACAATCATAGCCACAGCCATGCTGGCCACGCCCATGCCCATGCCGCCGCCGCCGCCGCCCACCGGCAGAATAACGGTTACATGGCAGCGGGCGTCGTCCTCAACACCAATCACCTGAGCGTGTGTTAGTCGCCATAAAGCAGGAGGTAAAAATAAAACAAATAAAAGGAAAGCTAAGCGAAAATAAGCAAAATAAGAGAAATAAATACAAAGAACAGAAAATACATACATAAGAAACTAAGGAAAAAAAAGGAGAGAAGTAAAGGAAAGAAAGAAGCAAAGAAAGATGAAGAAAAAGATGGAGAAGAGCAAGAATTAAACAGGGGAATTCCCAGAGCAAGTCCTGGCTCCTTTCACATATAAACTCACTCAACATTTAACATTAAACATTTAAAATTCGATTTAAAAATTGAGAGACATTTATTTAAATATTTTAAATTACAGAATTAATATTTAAGGAATTTAATTTACAGGATTTAATAAAAAGAGAATTGATTTTACAGGAAATACCTTAAAGCAACTAAGAAATTAAGGTTTTCCCAAGACTCAACCGTATTTCAAGCATTTATTTGTTAACTCCTTCAATATATTCTTGATAAGATTTACTTTTATGTTTTAAGTTATATAAAATAAAATTATTTTACATTTTTCAACATTTCTTTTAGCATTTATTTATATTTAAAAAATACAGAAAAGCTTGGCTTTATTTTTTTATAAAGCTAAATTCGAAACTTCAAAAAACAGGTTTTAAATAAATGTCTAACAGAATTCTAAAAAAATATTAATATATTAAATTTTTTTTATATAATATATATATTATATATTATATAATATATATATTATATATTATATTATATATTATATTATATATATATTAATATAATATTTCAAAGATTTTATTTTTAATTTCTATTAATGTATATTATTTAAATGAGTATTCCATATACATTTCTTAATGTTACAGAACATTCAATTTCTCTAATTAAAAAATATTTTATATAACTCGATTTTGTTCACTTTATTTTTTTTATTTTATATTTTTTTAAAACATTTTTTTATATTTAAACATTAAACACTTTGGAAAGTAATATTTTCAATAATGAAAAAATACTTATTCAAATAAAATGTTAAATAAAATTATACAAATTATTCAAAAACCTAACGCTTCACTTGAAATTTTTTATTTAATTTAAAAGATTTTTTTTTAATTAAAAAACCTTACATTCAATTTTAGTAATTAAAAAAAATGTCTATTAAATTTACATCACATTTTTTACAATTTAAAAATGGGTAAAATCCTTCTAAAATATTATAAGACTTAAGAATACATTTATTTACAAAATTTGAAATATTTAAAGACACCCTACTTTGAATTTTTTTTATTTACAAATTTTTAAGACACTTTTTATATTTTTTAACAAATTAATAAATTCAACAAAAATTTCACCAAGAGGCTCTTTCCCTCATTAAATTTGCTTTGCCAAAATAAAAGCAAAAATAAATCGAATTTTAAGAGGATCTCTGGCCAAATGTGTGTGTTCGTTTTTAAAGCTTTTAAATAATTAAATGGACGGCGTGATTTATGGGAATTTAAAGTGAATTAAGTGAACTCAACTCGGCCATCAGAAGAAATTAAATCAAATTTCGCCCCCGCACCGCTCGTATTTCATATTTCAAATGGAGTCAAAAACTTTTACCAATCAGAGCCAAAAAACCAAAACCAAAAACCAAAACCCAAACCAATGCCAAAGCAAATTTTTACGTTTTCAATGTCCCCAAAATGCATTTAACTAACAAAAAAAAAAAAACCAAACAAAACCCAATAAAAAACCCGCCCAAAAAAATAAGGGGAAAGAGAGAAATGTTAGGATATAGAAAGTGAGTAAAAAAACAAGCTAGGTTAGTGATAATCACGATGATGATGCGTTCAACGTTCGTTTAGTTATGACAATTCAGAAGGTAGGACACGGAGTCGCTCCATTTTGCAATGTAAATAATGTGGAATCAAAGCGAGGATAATGTTGCAGCTAAACTCGAAATCAAACTAAGCTCGATGGCTATCTATAAGATATGAATATAAATAAATATACTTGAATATATATATATGTATGTAACCTGTAATGGCAAAACACACACACCAACATGATGGATTTTTTTTTTGTGAGCTAGACTTAGTGAAAAGTGGAATAAGAAGAGCGCCGAATTTTGTGGTGAATTTTTTTTTTCTAGAAACATAAACCTAGCATAAAACTGAGTACGACATATTAACACACAGAACTTAACTAACTAATTGAAATTTAAAATTAAATTAAGGTAAGCTACAACCCCCAAGTAAGCGTAATTGTTAGCAGAACTCAAAGAGTTTTACATTTTTTTTTTTTAATTTATAATTTTCCTATATCTTTTTTTTTTTAAACAAGCTTTAGTCGGGGGACACCATTTACTTTAGCAGCTGCTAAATATGAGTAAAAATAATAATAAACAAAAAATATATTAATACAAATAATAATATTAATGTTAGAATGGCTAAAGAATTTCTAGCAAATTAAGCTAACTGGAGTTTAAGGAGTATAAATCAAATCAAAATCTCTCTGCTCTGTGGCTCCGCAAAAAAAAATATTTTAATATTGTTATATGCAAAAGGGAAAAACAAAAATATGAAACACAACAATAGCAACTATAGTATGCAAGCAAACTTAAGAACAACGGCAAGTCCATGAGGCAAAAACTGCAAAAACTCTCCAACTGCAAAACGCAAATCAAAATCAAACAAAAAAATATCGAACTTAAGACAACACAACAACAACAAAAAACTCGAAAACAAAGAATTTTCCAGCAGGAAAAATAGGAAATACAAGCAAGTAATAAAAAACCGAAGAAAACTAAAATTACGAGAAGAGAAGAGAAGAAAAGGTAAAGAATCAAATGAAACAAAAGCTTCCTTTATGCTCTACAAAATGAAAACATAAAAAAAATAAAACGAAATGCAAAGCTCTCTCTTCTCTTCAATTCTAGTTCAATTGTAGGGCATAAAAGGCGAAAAACAGAGGTAAAAATTAAACAAACAAGCAGCATACAGCAAATGCAATTGCAAAAACAAAAAACAAAAAAAATGGAATACAAAACTACAATAAATGTAATAAATTAAAAACTCAAAAGAAACCCAAAACCCCCGAATATATACACACTAAACACACACACACACAACACACAACAAGTAAAATATTAATAAAATGACAAGAAACTTTCAAACAATGGCCAAAACTTGTATTTCATTTGATTGCAGCAACTGGGATATTTGCACACGGTATTGTATTTGCTCAGCGCCTAACATTTTCCACCGATTTCCACAATTTTTCACCCATTTTTCAGGCTTTTTTCAGGCTTTATTTCAGGCTTTATTTCAGGATTTTTCCAGGATTTTTTAGGATTTTTTCCAGGCTGTTTCCTTCTGTATTTACCTACTGCCGCAGGCAGCAACTGTTGCAATTTTCTGACTTTGATTAAAGCCCCAAGTTTTATTGGTTTTTTTAATTTATTTACCTTAACTTATACGTTTCATAAAAATTTTAAAATTAGTATAAAAAAATATGTAAGTTAAATATTATTTGATGTCCCCAAGTTTTCTCTTAAATTCTCTACAACAAGTTTATAAATAAATATTCAATTTATATTTCAAATAGATTATTTTTTACACTTGTTTAATATCTATTTGAGTATATGAAACTTTTTAAATTTAATTTTTTTTTAGCTTCTTTCATAAGTTAAATATTATATGGATGTTCCCAAATTACCTCTTAAATGCTCTACAAAAAATATATAAGTAAATATCCAATATATTTGAAATGGATTATTTTTTAGACTTCTTTGATATATTTTTTTGAGATACTCTCTCCCTAAATAATTAAAATAAAATTACACCAAGTTCTCCCAGAAATTCTCTCCCCTCTATAGTATATAAATAAATACACAAACATTACTCCTAAACCATATCCTTTCCATTAAAAGATCAAGTTGCCTGCTCATCATCGAACTCCCAGGAAACTCCACTTGGTGTCTGGTGCGCCTTTTGAGTGGGTCACATGAGGGCCCAGGTCCTACCTTTTTGCATTATTTTTTTTTTTATTTAGTTTACTTTTGTTTTTGTTTTTTTCTGTATTCTATTTATTTTTACATGCACTTGCTGGCGGCAGGAGGCTGCCTGCGCCCTCCTGTCGTGCTTTTTTGTTGCAAATTTTAATTAAATGGAAATTTCCGCTGTCTTGAGCACGTTTTCTCATCAACGGCATTAAATGCTATGCAGAATTTTAATTAGGCTCGCACACCCACGTCCCTGGCACACATACTACATATATATATATATATATATATCTACACTGTGTATGCAACAGGATTTGCAGTACAATTGCAGGCCAGGATGCTGGTCCCTGTACCTGTCCCCGCCTCCTTCTTGCCCCAATTCACAGCCACTAAACCAAGGCGTCTCGATGCTATTTTACCTGCAACAATACAGGTTGGCAAGGGAGCGTGTAAGTTAGTAAGTAAGTAAGTTGTTTAATTAAAACAAACTTTAATTGGCAAAATTTCCTCTTAACTTATGTCTGTCTCGGTTACGTCCTGCCTCTCCATCTCCATCTCCATCTCCATCTCCATCTTCGTCCTGGCCTAATTGCCGGACATGCTCCTGACACGTCTCCCTTCTTCTAGCCTTGGCAAATATGTCGCACTAATTGAAAATAATCAAACGGCCGGCGATGGCCCCATCGAAGTTAATTGGCTAACATGGTGTCAGGTGAACCAACAAAAAAAAAAGAGTCTAGAAAAAAATTTTGCACCTGCAAATGTTGTCACGAAAAAAAAAACACGGAAGAGAACAAACATAACAGAGTTTCAATTGGAATTCCCAAGAGACAAAATAACCAGAGAAAATATACAAAAAAGGCGTTAAGGAAGTGGTTAAGGGTTCAGGTTGTGGTTTTTTCTTGGGAATATAATTAAAATATTATTTTAAATTATAAAATTAGTGTTTGTTGAGGTTATTATGGCATAATTATAACAATTATATACTTAGAAAAAAAATACAAAAAAAAGGTTTGGGAATATTTTTCCATAAATATAATTTAAATTACTAAAAGCTATATATTTTTGGATAATAATAATAATAATAATAATAATAATAATAATAATAATAATAATAAAAACATTTTTAAGTACCAAAAATAAACAAAGAAAAAATAAAAAGAAACCAGTTAGGAGATTAAGGTGGTATTTTTCCCTTAAATATATTTTAAATGATTTAAAACGATGTAGTTTTCGATAATTATAATATTTTACAAATACTTTTAAGTACCAAATGATGTATATAATTTAAATTACTAAAAAAACCAAGGTATGTCTAGGTAATTTTAAAATTTTACATATATTTTTAAAGACCAGTACAGCCAGAGAAACTGATTTATAGGATTCAAGGGGTATTTTTTTGAGGAAATATAATTAAAATTATTATTATAAATTACAAAAACTAAAATATGTTTAGGTAACTATAAAATTTTATAAAAAAAATAAAAATTAAAAGCAAAAACAAGCAGAAAAAAATTTTATAGGGCCTCAAAAACTCATAAAAAAGTACTTTCTTTGATATATAAATTAAATTAATATGAAAGTTAGTTAGTTTCAAGATATAATAATATTTTATATATATTTTACACGCCTATTTTATTTAAAATTTTCCACTTAACCTATTTGACTTTATATATTTCATATATATTTTTTGTAATACATTTTAGTCAATCATAATTTTCCCCACCATAACTTTTCCCCAGAGCCTCTTGCGTAGCCCAGTTTTTTTTGGGGCTCTTCAGATTATCTTCCACTTGAGCGCATCATAAGTCTTCATTACATAAAAATACCAAAAACCCAAAAGATCCTTAGCTCAACTCCAACTCAAAACAGAAACAAAGCCATAACCGAAGGCTGAAATAGCAGTGACCTGAATCCAGTATCTGAACGACAGAGTGTGTATGGTAAAAATGTGAAAAGTTATGCGGAAAAACAGCAGAAAAAATATATATCAAAAAAGTAACACAAAAAATAGAGGAGCTGGGAAAAAGCAAACCAAAACATATTTCTCACATGAACACCGCAAAACTATTGAAAATTACTATAAACAGGCAAAAGCTGAAAACGTATGGACAGACATATTTTTTCCACGGACCTCGGACCAGCACGATTCGATTCGATTTATGGCCACAGCCCACAAGCACACATACCCCCTGTAAATATATATATATTATATATATATATGTGGCATAAACAAACAGCACAAACAAGTACGAAAACTGAAGCGCAAAAGTTTTTCCATTAAATCAATGAAGCGCACAAAATATTCGCACCAAGAGCCGGGGCCAGCAGCGTCGACAGGAATCAAGTCGAAAATTGGCCAAGTTTTTGATTTGAAAGGATTTTCTTTCCCCTCCCCCAAATATATATATATATTGATAAATAGTTTTCCCCTTATCTCACTCTCTCTGTCTCTCTTTTGGTTTAGATAATATAAATGTCTTGAATTGCCTTTGTCTAAACAGTTTTGACAAGTGCAGGCGTAGCCATTGGGTGTCCTTGTTTGCTTTTGGCTCAAGTCTCAACTTGAGGGCCTTAACTATTACTTCAAAATGTTGCTTACTCTATGGACTTTGCTTAAAATAAGCAATTAAATATAAATTACCACAGCTTAGTTGATGTAAAAGTCAGCTTGAGAGCAACATGCCCAAGATAAAGTATTACTTCAATTCAATTAAATGGTTTAAAGTGGTTTTATAATGTTTAAATATTAAGTAAGTTCATTAAATTAAATCTTAAAAATGTAAAGAATATTTTTATATATATTTTATCGATGTTAGAATTTTTTGAGCATATTTTTCTACATCTTAAAGCATAATTTTTTCTATATTTTCCTAGTAAAAGCTAATTAAACCCAAACCTTAGTTGTCAGAAAATCCCCCTTTTAACTGCATTCCCATATTGATTTTCCAGGAATGTGCAGCTTACTGATATATGTATATATAACATATATACAGCATATTCCGTTGCGGATCAGTCAAAGGGATTCCGGTGCTCAGCATTGCAAAAGAATCGGCTTTATGGGATTCGAACTTTGTCCGTGCCACGTAACCTCACCTTTTGCAGGACCTCGCTCCCCATGGAGCAAAAAAAAAAACAAAAAGGAGCAAAAAAAAAACACAGCTTTTCAAGTGTCATTCCGTTTGTTATACACACATATTTTTATGCCTGATGACAGCTCAATTTTTCCCTCTCTAGTTTTTCCGCAGCCACAAAAAATGCACAAAAGTTGCAAAACCTGCTGCAAAGCATAAAAAAAAACAGAAAATATATATATATATATTTTTCGGGTCGAACACAAAACAACAAAAAAAAAAAATAGAACAAAAAGCCAATTTTGTTGGAACAAAAACATACAAAAAAAAAGAAACAGAGACGAGGCGCGGCGAATAAATGGCCACATGACAAAACATACGTTTCGTGTACAAATTTCTGTCATAAATTTCGTTTTGAAGGCTCTTTTGGACACATGTTTTCTCCGGGGTTTGCCAGGTCGCATTGAGGTCGCCCTTTTGGCCACCGAAAATACGCTTTTCTTTCGGCCATTTTGAGGGAAAAGTTTGCTAATTAAGTCAGTCAGTGAGGTAATATTTATTTATGGCAAGTAAAGAGTTGTAACAAATAAATTCGCAAAAAAACAATTGCCTGTCAAAAGTGACAGAAATAAAGCGGATTATTTTTGAAATAGAAAAAGAGTTAAGGTTTTTACTTCATTTATTTAATATATTATATATAAAATTTTGGGCCAGCTAATTATACTATTTTGGTAATTTTACTAGTTAAATAAAACGAATATCTAAAATATTTCCTGACAAAAAGGCTGTAAAGCTGAGTAACTTACAAAGTAGTTATGTTTTATTTTAAAGAAATATAATTAAAATAATATAAATTAGTAGTATTATTCAGTATAATTTATTTATAATTTAAACCTAGCTATTTATAAAATTTTTTAAGCATAATTTAAGCATAAATCAAATAAATATTTTTCATACACAATTAAGGGGGAAATTCAATTAATTTCAAGTAACCTAAAAAGAGTTGATTTCTGAAAACAGAAATACAATAAAAAGAATATATAAATTAGCATTAAAATTAAATATTATTATTTTTATTTAAGGCCAGCTAATTATAAATACTTTACTAAGTAATAAAGTCTCATATTTAAAATATTTCATTAAGAAACTAAATTTATACAAAATAGCTACCAGCTATTTAATTTTCTCAAAGATAAAAACAATTTAAAAATAAAATACATTTTAAATAAAAATATCATCTTTTTCTTTACAAAATCAGAAATTTATATTTTTCTCCAAATATTTATGTTTCTTTTTCTGTTGCAAAAATAAATCCCAAAAAGCAAAAAAAAAAACCCAAGGAAAACTGCTCCCTGCAATGGAAACAGTTTGGTGACGCCATTACCTGTTTTCCTTTTGCCATTTTGCGAAAACATTTGATGGCAGTTGGCCACAGATTTTCACGCCCAGAAGGATGTGTGTATATATGTGTACATATATATACATGTGTGTGTGTGTTGGTCCCAGTGGATCTGTGTGTGGGTGTGTGCTGGCTGGCTCACTGTGCGTGGGTATTTTGCGGGGATTCCCATTCTGGCATTCCATTTGACTCGAATTCCGCGGGGACTTCGGCGTGTGAGATGTGTAAAAATGCTGAAACATTTGAATACAACTGTGCGTGTATGTGTGTGTGTGTGCTTGTATCTGTGTGTGGGTGTGCGGGAATCCAAGTACAAATCACATTAGTGGATGATCATCCGGACAGACACACACACCGACAGAGAGAGAGTGGGGATAAAGCCGCGTTGCTGGCGGCCCAACGAGGGAATCAAAGTCATGTTTGACAAGGAAACTCCATTAAAAATGCAACTTTTAAATTTTTCCGCTGGTAAATGAGTAACAACAAAAATAGCAACAAACGAAGCAACAACAACAGCAAGAACATAGCAAAAGCAACAGCATGCCCGTTATTATTACAGTTGTTGCAGCTGCTGTTTCGGTTTTTATAGCTGCTTACAGTTGAGCGAATGAACCAAAGGACGCAAGGATACACAGGAAAAAAAAATTTCTAAAAAATTTCGGAGCATTTTCTACTGCTCAAAGAATTTTTTAAGGAAAAAAAAAACTAAAGAGAAGGCCTAGTCAGGTTTAAAATTAAATAAAGAAGAATAACATTTAAAGAAAGCTTTATGCTAATTACAAAGATTAAAAACTTAAATAAAGTGAATTTTTTATAAATTAATAATTTTTATATATTTTGTATTATTTACACAAATAAATCTAAAAGTCAAAAATGGATTTTTTATAGATTAAAGAAACCCAAAAAAAGCTTATCTAAATTAGAAGACAAAACATTAAAAATTGTCTATAAAATATTTGACATGATAGAATAATAAGAATTTTAAATAAATAAAATAGTAAATTCAGTTTTATATATTGTAAATAAAAAACAGAAAATTCTTAGAGTGCAGAGAGTATTTGCGTAAAAAATAAACCCAAAAGCAAATATAAATATTCTATGTAAACCTTTCAAAAATTTAAAATAACATCAAAATCAATCATTTTTACATGCTAAAATAAAATGTATATAAAATATATGTATTACTAAGTTAATTACATTTTTTATAACTTTTATATATTATAATTTTCTCTCTGTGCAAGCATAGTGGTCATGCTATTGTTAAAACAAGGAACACGTAATGTGAAGGCCAGCCAAACTTTGCCAACAGAAACCACCGAAATCCGAAATGTACCACGGAGCCCATCGCCATGTCCGCCATGTGATAAATGACCACTCCATAAATTTTTATCTCCGCTCAGCTCAATCTTGTGCTCAATCTCGAGCCACGTCGCCGAGCCACATCGCCGTCGTCTCCGTCCGTCTCCGTCCCCGGTGGTCAGTTTTATGGGACTCAGCCGGAGAGTCTCGCGTCTCGACTTCGGAGCATCATCAGATGGCGGCGTCCAAGACGCTTGTCGAGTGTCTCGGAAAAGTTGTTTGGTATTTTTCCAACTCGCTGGCAAAAAGGTAAATCGCGGCGGGAAAGTCGGAGGATTCCCATGCAAATTGATTGCACTGCCAGGTGAGATAAGCGGCGAGGAAAAGCGAACAGGCGAAAAGAAAACAAATAAATAAACCCGCTGCCATTGACATCATCATCATCATCATCATCATCATTGCTGTTCAGTATTTTCCAAGCGGATTAGATGCATAATTTAGGGGAAAACCCAAGACGATTGTCCGCAGGTCATAGTTATTCTCAGGGATTTGTGTTTTCATTTAATTTTGAATGCGTTTTAGAGCTTTAAAGTTAAGTTGAGAAATATTTAGTGGAACCAAGGAGTGAATTTCAAAATGTGCCACTGAATGAACAACAGAATGAACCCCTGAGTGATTTTTCTACCTAAATTATTTACACACCTTACTCTCCGTAATTCAATTGCATTAATTACTTTTATCTTTGTGGGTTTTCCTTTCATTTTTCTAAATTAAATTGTTGAAACGCCTTTCAGGTATTTTAAATTAAATAAATAAATTCACGTAGCTCGTGGGTAATTCCTTCAAAGGCATCTTATTCATCGTTAGCTTGTGGTTCATTATCCTCCAGGACTTGTTCAAATTTAAGACACTTAAGTATCTCTTTGTGTTGTGTTGTATTATGCCTTTGTGCCGCACACACACACACATTTGGTCCACTCAAATCATCCATTATGCAACAGCGTGGTCCACTCTCGATCTCATTTTAAATCGTCGCCGGTTTGGGGCTCATTTGTAGTCCTGCGGCGAAGTCCTAGATGCGGCCAGCTTTCATTTTTTCCCCTTCGCAGGAGTCCTCTATTTAAGACAGGGTAGCATGGGGGTATATAGCTTTGAGACTTGAAAACTAATCAACTCAGATAGAAATAAATTAACAACTGAATAGGAGAAGACTAAGTGAGGAACTGATTAAATTATTAATCACATCTAGGGAACAGCTGGGTTAAAATATTATTTAAGAACGGAATGAAAAACTTATTTAAGAATTGAGTGAACAATAAAATGAACAACAATGCAGTAAAAAATTATGTAAAGACCACAGTGAGCAAGAGGATGAACCATTGATTGAGAAAATAAATTAGCAAAATAATGAAGAACTGAGTGAAGAACTGAGTGAACAAATGAGTGAATAACTGAGTGAACAACTGAGTGAACAACTGAGTGAACAAGTGAGTTAACAACTGAGTGAACAACTGAGTGAACAAGTGAGTGAACAACTGAGTGAACAGCTGAGTGAACAACTGAGTGAACAACTGAGAGAAAAACGGATTGACAAACTAAATGACCAAATGAAGAACCACCTGTAAAATTGAATGAACTCCTAATGAACACCCCGATGAACCTCTGGAAATAGTTTCTTCATTTTTATGAGTTACAAATACAACTGGGTATCTGCCTAGTCGAGACACCGCCTTGTCTGTATCCGGGATATAGACTTTTTGTTGCGACCATTGCTCGGACGTGATTCGGGGACCTAGGGCCATCGTCGCATCGGTGAATTGTAAGCAGACGCTCAACGCACGTTTGCGCACATAAATCAATTACAGAGCTCATGGAAAAAGCGGCCGAGGGGCGTGGCGTCACCCACGACTCTCAAAACATATATACATCTGTACGTATACATATATATATATCGTAGATAGGGCTTTGTGAAAGCGAAAATTTTTAACGCAATAAAGAGGCAACCTGCACTTGCCGGGCCTCACGAAAATTTGAAAACTTTTTTAATACTTTGCCATCGCTCAGACAAGGGCGGGGGAGCAATAGCAGCTGTTGGCTAAGGGAAACCTGAAGATCTGGAGCTGAATCCAAGTTAGTCGGAGGTGAGAGCAAGCCGCAGGCTTCGCCAGGACCAAGGATTTGCCGCATTACAAGCCCCAACTAGGTGCATACAGCGAAAACTTGCCGCCGCCAAATAACTTTAAACGAAAACTTAAAGTTGTGAACGTTCAAAATGGGTAACTTTAAAGGGCGAATTTGTGGAAAATTTGTGGAAAATTCGAGTAAAATTCCGTAACCTGTCCGACTGACTGACCATCTTATTGATTGTCCCACAAATTCGTTGCGATCGAAACAAACTAACACAGTTCCCGGGTTTTCTCTGCGCTTTTTTCGCCGCTTTTTCACTGCCTTATTGATGGATGGACTGGCTGACTGCCCGCCTGACAAATTGTTCCGCTGATGTATGGCATCGGGGGTTTCCCCAAATATATATATATATATATTTATAAATCCTTCAAGCTGGACTTTCAGTTTTCAAATCGAACAATTTATGGTTAAGTTTATTTTTGATTTTATATTTATTAAAGGTTCTTAAATGGAAATAATCTTTAAACTCAGGCTCTGTAACAAAAAGACCTTTCTTAGCTATCAAAATATTATAAACCCGAAGTACTCTTGAAGCTTACACTGGAAGAAATATTCTATTAAAATCTAGACTTTAAGCTGCTACTTTTTATTTAATTTAAAAACCTACTCATTAAAATTTCTTATAAAACCCAATTTATCCATATTAATTTCTACCATTTTAAAACCTTTTTAAGGCATACATTTCCTATGTTTTTCTGGCTGTGCACTTGACCTGGCCTTGGCCATTAGCTGATGATTGAATGGATTGCCGTTTGAGGCATTATGCCGGCCAATCTCCTTGGCACTCTGGCCACATTGCTCGTCGCCATGTTCGCTGTCAATCTATGAGGCCACTTCATTAGCGGCTCCTGCAAAGTGGAAACTCGCGTTTTGGCTCACGGGAAAAACAGGCCGCGGAAAACGGGCTGCGGGAAAACTGAGAGGGCACCCCCTGCTGCTGCTTGGCGTGATGCCTCTTTGAGCCTCCGAAAATCCTTTTTCACTTTCCGCCATCGTTTATTTGCGCTTGTTATCTCCTCCTGTGCGGCTTTATTATTGTGTTCTGTGCCAATTTCCGCTGCCGACAAATGCGTTTTGTAAATAAAATGTCAAAAGGATTTGCGCAACAAGCCAAAAAGGACCAACCAAAAAAAAAAAAAAAACAAGAAAAACCAAAAGAAAAAGAAACATAAATAAAAATAAAAAGAGAAGAAGAGAGAAAAGGAATTTCCAGCGAATGGCCAGCTTTTCATTTCTCAATTTGCATTTACAGGGGGCTTAAGTTTTACATAAAAATTAAATAAAAATAAAAGATATACTTTTAAGTTATATATTTATAATTATATATATTTATTACATGTTGTCATGCCTAAATTTTAAATATAAAAAAACACACCCTGTTTTTTCCCTTTAACTTGATGTCGCTGTTTTTTTTTTTTGTGGAAATGCCAAAACAGATGTGGCTTCGCCTTAAACTCCTTTCTGCTTTCTCTCTCCTCACTTTTACTCGATTTGCAGTGATATATAAATTTTCCAAGCCAACCCCCCCAACTCCCACGCATTTTCCGCTTCCTTTTCGCGAACTCATTTCCAGTTTTCATCGAATGAGTGTGTGTGTGTGTGTATTTTTAGTTCGATTTTGGCCAGGACACGCCCCTTCTTTGCCCGGCCAATGTCTCACTGCCGCTGGCACATTTATTGCCAAACGCATTTGCATGTAAATTATTGCATTTGCGGAGATTCTCTCAAAGGAAATGGCAATGGAATTATTGCCTGCCCATAATCATCATCAAGAAAATGGGGGCGAAGGTCTGAATTTTCAAACTCAACCTCAAATTCAACCACAAATTCAAACTGTAACTCAAACCCTTCACGGCCAGGATATGTGTTTATAAAAAGCCTCGACATTCCTTTGAGACTTTCAACTGAAAACTTGTAACTAATCGGATTTATGCCAGTGAAAGCGGCTTCAATTAGGACTTAATGCGAGAGGTGAATGAGGTCCTTGAAATAAATATTAAAAATTATAGGAAATAAAATATAATTATAGAATAAATTATAAACTAAATAAAGCAAATTCTTAATGAAAATAATAAACATAAAATACATTTAAACAAATTACTATTTGTCACCATAAAAACACACTCTCTTTTGGCTATTCCCCCAACAATATTTCAAGGATCATCCATTTTATTTACCAATTATGTGCCCCAGGATGTGGCAGATTCTGATACTGAAAAAAACACTAATCAAAAGCTGTTCCCTCTGTTTTGTATTTTGTTTTTTTTTTTTTGTTTATGACAACTGATAGTTAATAAGAAATATGAACGCCCAGGATCCAATGGCCAATGTAATGCCTGCCGTGGATAGATGATGTCCTTCTGTGTGTGTACTGTGTGTCCCTGTGTCCTTGCATTTTTCGGTTTGGTAAGCCAGAAAACGTATAACGATAAATGAAATGAAACAATTTCAATAAAGTTTTGGGTAACAACGAAATGCAAAACCGGAAACGGAAACTGCAAAACGAAGTAAAAGGCAAATTACATGGGACTCGGACTCGGACTCGGACGGAGCTCTGTCCAGCGTCCTGTGTCCTACGTCCTGCGTCCTGCGTCCTGTGTGTGTTTGTGCCCTGTGTGGATATGAAAATATTGTAAATGAAAGCAGAGAGCCATGTAAATTGTGGCCATAAAAAGCCACACAAAAGCACACTGAGGGTGAGACAGAGTGGAAATGTTTTAAAATAAACTCGGCATGAATGCTAAAATGTATCATATTTATGGGAAATTGTTGAGAATATGTAAGAGTAGAAATTATCAAAGTATCAACAACAAGAGTCTTACTAATATCGAAATAAATAAATGCCTGGGCAGAGAGCACTTTCGCTTTTCAAAATGTTTTTTTAGTTGAAATAATAATAAAATTGTTGCTAGACATTATTGGTTCCTATTTGTATTATATATATATATATTATTCTACTCTCTGTCTGGAATATAAATATATATTCATACATCAACCTGAGCTCAAATTACTAAAAGCAAAACTTATTACGCATACGCCCGGTTGTCTAGGCATTTTCAAAGTACCAAAACCTTTGGCATCCCAATGTTGATTGGCAGCCGTAGCTTTGGCATTTCAGTTTATGGAATTGGTTATACAGGAATATATATATAGAGTGAGATACACGATATATACTGATGAATTCACTTTGGGGCAGGACAAGACATTCCAAAATGCGACCAAAGACGTTGCGTTACGTTACGCAGGAAGGGCCTCGTAATGCCCAATGCAATGGCAATGCAATTGACAACAATGGCAGGATGGCCAGGACGATGCAAAATGCCGACCGGAAATGCGAAAGCAGGAAGCCAGAAGACGCATGTGTGTGTGTGTGTGTGTGTGTGTGGGCGAAGACGTTGACGCTGGCAGCTGGACGAAGGATTTCTTAGATCTCTCTCAAAGTTGAGAAGCAGCACTGACAGGAAAGTGTGTGGAAAATGGAAAAACCTTTTGAAAAATATATATTTAATATATTAAAAAATATTTTAAAGGATTTTTTGTAATCCTAAAATCCTTGAAAATTTAAATTTTAAGGAAAATAAATTTTATATATTTCAAAAAGTAATTTTAAAAATTATTTTTTGCCTTTTAAAACCTTTAGAAACCCTTACCTCTTATATATTTTATATATTCTTATATATCTTATATTTTCCTATTATTATTTCTTCCAGTTTGTCTTGCAGGAAGCCCGCAGGACCTGCATTCAAAGGGATAACCATTGGCCTGGCGAAATGGCTTCAATATGCGTTCTGCATTAGCCGTAGCTCGTTTTGCGTAAGTGCGCGCTTTTCTCGGACACGAACTGCCAACGAACACACACGCACACACACATAATTGAGGCGGGGTCCTGCGGCAAGGACTCTACTCTCAGCTGTCGCCAGCTGTGCCGCATTTGGTCGCTGCATCAGCAGAATTTCAGCATCTCCAACTTCATCTCAAGACAGCATCATCGCCATCGATGCCCCTGACCAATGCCCGGGTCGTCTTCTCCTTTTACTCCTTCTATGTCTTTTACTCCTTCAATGATGATGATGCTGGTGATGGAGCCTGTCAGGACCTCAGCAGCAGGACTCGGAGCTGCTTTATTCAAATTCAGCATTTTCATGGCATTGGCGTAAAACGATTTTATTGCTTCCTGACTGAATGACTTTTACAACCTCGCCTCAGATTCGCATTCAGATTAACCCAAATCGGATGCTGCAGAGAAGGCAAGTCCTGTCTCTATCTTTCTCTCTTTTTTTTTTTGGAAAACCATAAAAATTTTCGCTGACCATCAAAGGTACAAAATACTCATAAGTCAGGGGACATACATCAAACTGAAGTTGCATTAAGCAAATGCAGGTTCTAAGAAATTGGTCATAAAAGATATATAAACTCTATTAACTAATTGCTCAGAGTGGTTGCATTCCTCTTCAATATATATACACAAACATAATCATTATTAATGAAGAACCTGCAGAAGGCCTTGTAATTATAATTGAAATGCGTTTTGCCATACATTTTGAGGTTTTCTGTTGCGGTCTTTGGGCCACAGAAACATAGACAAAATATATACAAAATATATAGAAAATATATAGAAAATATATAGAAAATATATACAAAAACCGCACTTATTATCACCGATTATGATGCGATTATGCCGTAAATAGAATGTCTGTTTAATGAGTCGCAATCCGGCTTAGGGCCCAACAACAACAAACAAAGATAATTTTTTCTACCACAACTTGCCACTGTTTTAGTTTTTATCTCTATTTTTTGTTTTTTTTTTTGGTTTTGCATTTTTTGTTTCTTTGGTAAAACCACCTGAGTTTAAAGCCAGAACATAATTTAAGTAGCTCCTGCTGTGGTGTGGCGGCAGGCGGGGCTGGGGGGCGAGGATTTGACCCATAATCCAGAAGCCACTCAAACTGCTGAACACTTAATTTGGAAGAGCAAACTTTTGACTAGCGCCAGTTGCAAATGCTGCACGTGTCCATCCTCCCCCGTTTGATTGCACTGAGAGAAAGCCTTATTTAAATGTAATAAATATATTTTTAAAGGTTAAACATTACACTTTTGTTTGTTAATGGAAGTTTGGTAGTTTTTCTGTGCTGATTCTTGTTTAAAATTTACATTTTCTTTTAACTTTAAGAGAGCTTTATGCAGCTTCTTTATTTTATATTACTATTTTTTTCTTTAATTTTTAAGGTATGTGGATGAGGTATATGTATTTACCAAGAAAAAATTTTAGACTCATTTATTGACAAAAATATTAAGATATAAATACATATATCAAAATATACATATACATATTATAAAAATATATATACAATATATCGATGATCCAAAAATATTGCACTTATTTATTAATTATTGAAGAATTGTATTGAAAAACATCACAACTTTCTGAAAGTTTGGATATTAACAAATATAAAAAAAAAAATATTCGAAAATATTGAAATTATCAAAAAGTTTCTATATTATCGATTATATACAAAAAATATTATTGAAAAATATTGAAATAATCAAAAAGTATCCATACTATTCTTGATTTAATTGAAAAATATGAAGCAAATAAAAAAGCTAACGTATTTTAAATTAGAACATAGATATAATCGAAAAATTATATGTACAAATTTTGAAAATAAATAAATATTATTGAAAAATATTGAAATAATCAAAAAGTATCCATACTATTCTTGAAATATAATTGAAAAATATGAAACACATAAAAAAACAAACGTATTTTAAATTAGAGCATAGATTTTATTGAAAAATTATATGTCAGAATTTTGAAATTCATTAAATATTATTGAAAAATATAAAAATCAATCGATAAATATCGAAATGGTCGAGAAACTACAAAGTTTTAAAATTTATTTGTCTGTACGGATTATTTTCCAAATAGTTATTAATCTTAATTCTGTTTTATCTCTTTACAGAGGGAAAAGGTAACAATATATTCGGAAAATATAAATTTTTCTCATATATATTATAATATCTATTATTTGAGAACCTTTAATATCGATAAATAATCAATATTTCATGCCAATTAAATCCTAGACACTTAAAAACATTCCAAATTTGGAACTAAAAATTCTTAAAAAATAATTATAAGTTTTGAAAATATAAATATACTTTAATTGCACCTTAAAAATCGGTATTAAATTTTTTATCAGTGCCTTAACCCCTCACCCCAGCTCAAATGAATGTCTGTGCGTGGTAGGCCACTGAGGTTCAGGTTGGGCAACGAAGTGGCCTCGTTTCCAGAGCTCGCTGCCTGCCATTATGCTCATCAGCCGACGGGCGGCTTCATGGGTGGTTTCACGAGGAGATTTCTGGGGAAAATACACAGAGACAGGGACAGAGAAGGGTATAGGGACAGGGACAGGGACAGGGGCAGGTGAAGCGGCACATTACATCACTCTCCTGGCCGTGGAGTCCACGTGCGCACTCTTGACCTTTATATCAATTTAAGCGAACCCGTTAAGCCATAATAAATTGTATGCTTTTGTTGTACGGGAAAGTGGAGTGTGTGTAAGGATGTGTGTGTGTATTTGTGAGTGTGTGCGGTGTGCGTGTGTAAGGATGTGCCAGGGAAAGTGTCACACACAATTACATTCATTTGTCGTGTCATTTCTTGGGCAAGTCTCCCCCAGATGCAACGAATAAAATGGTGAAAATGGTGAAAATTCTTCTAATTGTCGCCCAAGTGCACTCTGTCCCTCCAGTCCCTTGGCTCGTCCTTTATTCTCTGCTCCTTTTTTTTGTCATTATGCATGCAGGAGCAACAATGACACACGACAAGGGCAGACATTTTTCTTAAACGCCGAAAGTGGTGGAGAGAGGGATTTTCCACAACCGTTTTCCAAGCTCCCTACCGCCCTCCGCCCTAGTGCCTGTCTGCACGTTTGCAATTTGGACACACAACTTTTTCCACCCCGCCCCCCCCCTTGCCACCGTTACGTGTTTCATTTGCTTCGGTTTTGCCGCCAGGCCACGCCCACTTTGTTCCTCGGCCCCGGCTTGACAACGCCTTAATGAAGAGGACTTTCCACTTTCCACTTTCCACTTTCCACTTGCAGCTGCTCGTCTGCATACCGATATAAATATATATATATATATATATATATATATGCAGATATATATATCCATATCGCAGTTGAACTTCCCTCAACTTTCCCCGGAACTCTGTTTGCACTTGTCATTTGCCCTTTAACAGTTTTAACGCTTCTGATCGGAAAGTGATAGGGGGGCGTGAGCGAGTGGCACTGATTATCTCTGGATTTTTTGCTGGAATTTCCCTTGGATTTAGGTTGAATTTTCGTATGATTTTCTTCGGAATTTTTCCCTAAGTTTATTTTCGATTTGTAGACGAATTTCTATTAAGTTTCTTTTGAATTTTCTTCTGTATTTCCTTGTGTATTTCTAATGAATTTTCTTTTTCATTTTTGGTTTCTAGTTTTTTTGTGAATATCTTTTAAGGTTTTTGTAAAATTTTCAAAATAATTTATGGCACAAAAACAGCAACCCTGGAATATCGATTTATTTATCGAACTTATATTAATTTTTTGTATTATATTTACCAATTTTCATTTGTTTTTTTTGTGTTATAAGCTATAGCTTATATTTAGGGCCCAAGTCACATACTTAAATTCGTATTCAATTCATCTTAAAAGCTTACTTTTCATTATGTTATCGATACATTATCGATATATCAGTACTTTATTAATCATCTTGAAGCTTCTTTTATATTTCTATATTTCCTTCTCATCAAACTTAAATAGCAATCAAGTAGATCCAGCATTTTCCCTGACATTTTCCTCCACACACTCTCTGCCACCGATAGGAATCGATGCGATGAGTATATGGCTGCCACGCCCATTGCGCCAAGTGGCAAGTGGCAACTGGCAAGTGCATCGGTTGCAGTTTGAAATTTGAGTAAAATAAATGAACTTGCATTTGCCAGCACGTCGCAACTGATGAGGCTGGGACGAGGACTGGGACTGGGACTGGGACTGGGGCAAGGATCCTTGGTGGATGGTTAGCTCCCTGCCATCGCCCCCCCTTGTAACACTCGTAAGTAATTCAAGTGAAACCACATTAAGCTTACTTTGCTAATTGCGAGCGACACGTCGCCAATGTGAGAATTTCAACCCAGTCAACCCCATTTTCGGGATGGTAGAAAGTCTCCCAGGCTCTCAGGCTCCCCAGTCTCCCAAGCTCCCATTCCCCATTCCCCATTCCCCATTCCCCAGGAGGCGACGTCCATCGCCATCCTTATCTACATAAACGTGACGGGGAGGGGAAGGAGAGCTCGGGCTCGGGCTCGGAGCAGGAGGAGCTCTACTCCTGGAGAGCAGGCCAATCATTTTAATTAATTTGTCAGAGTGTTGGTAACACACAAAAATTTATTATACTACCAACGACGATGCGACATCGTCTTTCCTCGCAGCGTTCGCTTTTCCTCGCATTTTCCCCCCGCCAAACTGCAGCAAATTAAGCTTTTCGTGTGTGTGTCTCCCTGCGTGTGTGTGTGTTTGGCTGGGAAATCAGTGTAAACGCGCCGTGGGAACAAAACTTTTGATTACGAAAACCAAGAAAATCAATCCCAGACCCGATTTCATCCTCTCGCTCTCTCTCTTTCCCCACGAAAACCAAAACCAAACTTAAGCCGATTCTTTGACAGAGTCTTAAGGGCGTGGTTTCTTGGAGATATATCTATACATAGATAAACTTTAAATAGTTTTTTATTAAAACTAAATAAAGCCATTTGTTGTTCTTATTTATATTAAACTATGATAGTAATAGGTAGACGAAATGCATATATACATATTCCTATCAAAAACAATTCAATTAACTACTTATTGATACTAATTTGTTATCTTAAATATATTTAATTAGATTTATTATTATTAATTTCATCATTTCCTCACTTCAGTAGAGTTTGTTCCCCTTCCAAAGAAGGTTTCAAATGGCTCAAAAACTGCCGAAATACTAAATTAACACCTAAAAGTCGACAAATGTATTTGTACATAAACACAAAACGGTCACTTTAATCAACAAAAGCTTAATTAAGCCCCAAAAAAACACGTTTAAACTTGTTTTAATTGCTTGTAGTGCGCAACTAAGGTGAATTTTACAAAAACCCATCACTGGTTGTTATTAGAACACATCCTAAACCCCATTTCAGTAGCTTATTTCAAAGTAATACGCAAATTTCAGTAACTTGTTTATATTGTGATCAGTGTTGGCAGCCCGCAAGTAACTTGACCAACACTAAAGAGCACACATTTTGCAAAAGCTACAAGAAACCCAACACAAAAAGACAAAATATCTGTTTTATACAGTTTAACTTGATCAGAAGATTGTCGGAAAACATTCAGGGGATAATGCAGGAACATACCATTTTGTTAGACAGCTGGAAAACCTCGAAATCTACAATAACTTTGAAGGAATTCCGATTGCTGGGCATTAAGAATGGGTACAAGTACGTACCCAAGGCTCACGAGATAAAGCCACCGTTCCTGAAGGAAGTGAGACTGCCCAGCAGGAACATGAAGCTGTCCATAGTCACGGACAGCCAGCTCTTTGCGGAGTACCACAAGCTGGAGTTGGAGGGAGATCGTAAGGTGAAGCAGATGGAATCGCACCAGGAGGAGGTGGAGGAGGAGTTTATGTCCACTGAAAGTTCGGGTGAGTCTCAACACTACAAATACTAGTATTATATTGAATAATTGTTGATCTTCTACTTTCCAGACTCTTCTACCTCCACCGATGACACTTCCTTTGACGACATTTCTCTGGCAAAGAGCTCCGATTGCGATTCAATGGACTGTAATCCCGATGCACAATCCGAGGAGTGTTATCCTCAAGTAGAGCTGTACAGTCCTCAGGAATATAATCCTGATGCGCAAAGCTACAGTCTGGATATATCATCTTCTTCTGTCATGGCAGACATTTCTGCAAACAACGATTCCGATTGCGATTCAATGGAATGTAATCCTGATACAACACCTCAGGAATGTTATCCTAAAGTTACGTTGTACAGCCCTCGGGAATATAATCTAGATGTACAAAGCCAGACTCTTCGGGAATATATTGCCGATGAACATAACTATTGCCTTGACGAATACAATCCCTGGAAACCAGAAATGTAAAACGCTGATCGACAAGCAAACTGAGAAATATCAAAATATGTGAAATGTTAACTGAAGGAACTGAATCTACAACTACCTCATAAATTTCTAATGTTCCCACCTAATTTGTAATAATAATAATAATTATTATAATTTTTAAAATACTTGCAAACCTTAAAAGCTTTTGTATTTTATACGAAAATCCCTCTCAAAGTGCCAGCAAATCGTGGCCAATAATCCCTTTTTATTTTCCACCCAAGACCCTTTAATCCTTTTGGGCGGAAAAAAAATGGGAAACAGGTGAGAGGGTTACACACCTGTCACGCTGCTGCACTCGAAATGAAACGAATTGCCCGGAGTCCTGTTTAATTTAAGTGTTTAGCCCGGGATTTTAGTGTGTGGAGTGCAGAGTGAGAGTGCCAAAAAGGAGTACAAGTACGCCCACCTGCAATTGCAGGCCATTAGCAGAAGTAATAGGCGCGACGGGTTAAAGTGCACCCAGGCAGGCAGTCAGGCGGGGGGCAGTCAGGGGGGGCAATTCCTTGAGTGAGTAATTGCACAACACACGACTAATCCCCGGGGGATCCACATATATATGTGTGTGTGTATACAATACACTACTTACATGTGTACGTTATTCCGATACTGATTCATCACGTGTGACTTCCGTAAGTCCGCCGCCTAAGCCTGCGGTGCCTATCAATGCAAATTGTGTTTTATAGCCAATTGAGCTCAGCGGCCTGTTAATTGCCGCGGCATTATCGGGTTTTCTGGGGGTGTGAGGTGTGTGGGTGTGGGTGTGGGTGTGCGTAAGGGATTCTCGGTGGATTCCCACAGATTAGTAAACATCCAAAAATAGGCATACATTTGGTCATGTATTTCCGCTCTGAAGGACAACTGTTGTCTTTGAGGTTGACATAGAGACAAGGCCTTTTAATATTGTCAACTTGCAATTAATTAAATATTTTGTAGGCTTCATTTTTGGATGAGAAAAATCATGACAAATTAATATTTAAATACAAAATGAGGCTTGTTGAACGCATTTTGTATGCCATGACAGAGTTTAACCTTCTTTAGCTACATTTTTTGAGCTGTTAAACTTAACTATTAAATAATAAATATTTAAAATAATTCAAAGAGCTACTCAAATTTAACTATATATATACATATATTTTTTTTGCTGAATATTGTGATGAAATTTAAATACAAAATTTATTTTCCTAAGAAAAAACTTATAAGAAGTTTGTATATAAAAAAAAAAAGATTGGTAAATATTATTGTCTGCTTATAATGATTTTTAATTGTGTTTACAGCTTGTAAAAAAAATTTTTTTTTAAAATCTAAAACTTTGGTTTTTATATTTTATGATCTATATTTCTTATTTTTTTGCTTTTTCTAAATTATTTACTATGAGGATCTTTATATGCACTCCTCACAAGGCTGATAACCATTTTGTTTTACTTATAAACTCTACTAAAAATCAAGTAAAATATATACAAAATTGCTAAACATTCAAAGAAATAATTATATATAATAAACATAATTTCCTAATGTTGAACCTTTTTATTTTAGGTTTCCTTAACTAAATTATTTTATTTGTACAGAGATTATACCAGCCTCAACCTTATTTTCAATTTCAAACTTAACTTAAAATTAAATAAAATTTATTTAAAAATTCCCCAACTTAAGAAAAATAGATATTTGCTTACAAATATTTTTTTAACTTTCTTTGTAATCAAAACTTTTGAACAAAACATTTGTATACCCCAACAGAGATTATCCCACCTAATTTCCTTTTTTTATAATCTCTAAACAGAACTAAAACTCCAGTAAAATATAAACAAAAATTCCTCACATTCTAATTAACCATATATAAATTTAAAAAATATTTTTTGTAACCCATTTACCTAGTTTTAAGCATAAATAAGTTAAGTTATACGCTTCAACCGCCTTAGCAACATATTCAGCGCGCGGCAACATGCGCCTGGGCAACATGTTGCGCTTCAAAGCAGACTCAGCGGAAAAGGGAATTTTTTTGTGTAGGAGCAGAGGGAAGGGCTTCCGGCTGATGGGGGAAATGCTCTGCTTTCCCAAAAAGTATGCAAACAAACTGCGCGAAGACACATATCGGGGCGTAGGTGTGTGTGTGTGTGTCGTCTGGGTGTGAGTATGAATTGCAAATGCAAATGAAAATGCTTGAAAATTATATATCATTTTCACGGAACTCTCACAGGAGGGCGTGGCCAAAGGGGAGTCGTGGAGGAGGAGGAGGGAGAGCAGGAGGCGGGGGCAGGAAAATCCTGGTTAACATGCGTGCCTTTGCAAATCACGTCGTAATATTTACAAATGGTTTCTTGTAATTAAATTAACACAAAACGTGACATTGTCACTGTAGCAGATTTTTAAGCGACATCCATCCCACACACAGACACACGCACACACTGTTAAATTTAAACAAAGGCACTGAGAGAAAATGGGTGGTATTTAAAGGGATTAGGAATACAAGTAATTATGAAATTCTTATAAAAATGTGTATACTCTCCTGATATTTTTTTTTAAGTAGATAAAGCATTTGTATAAACAAATTAACAAGGAAAATTATGCAAGCAATTTAATTCATCTTAAAACTTAAAAAAAAAAAACCCAAATAAAATATAGAAACAAATATTGTATAAATATATAATATATATTATTATTAAGGTTCCTAATTAAGATATTTAATATAAAAATATTTCTCAAGCTTATTTAACCTTTATTTTAAATTCTCTGTAATATCAAAGCCCTCAGTAGCTTTAAACTAAAGAAAAAATATATATACAAGCCTCTAAAATAAATTAAACAAATTTTTAAGTAATTGAAAAAGAAAAATTAAGTATTAGTTTTAATTTGTACAAATTTTGTATGATTTATAAGGTACTTTATATTATTTATTTCAAACTTATCAAAATAAAGCTTCAATAATATACAAAAATAAGGTTTACATTAGAAATAATACTTTAAATATTAAAATTAAATTGAATAAATATATATTTCGCTAATTAAGTTCTAAAAAAAAACTTATTAATCAAAAAAAAATATTTAAATAACAAATTACCTTCCTTAATATTTTGTATACCCCGATAAAGGCTTATCTTTTTAGTTTTATTTATGTAACTAAACTAAAACTATCAAATTCAAAAAGTCTACATACTATTTCTCCCAGTGTATACACACACGCACACATGCATTGAAATCACGGCAAGGACAAAAGTCCCCAAAGCATTAGGCACAACGACGTCTGAAGTTGGGCGTCTAAATTGTAACTTTCCCGTATTTCCCTATACTTTACTTTACGCTCTCCACTCATCTTGACTTGCCTCGATTTTTCCAGCGACGAATTTCCACGACTCTTCCACCGCCACCGTTGTCTCCAAATGAAATTTAAAACATAAATGAGCAAAAGTGCGTGCCTGCGCCTCGCCGGCTGTCTATTTGTGCGTCATTTGGGAAAATGTTCAGAGAGGGGTGGGGTGGTGGGTGGAAAATGTAAGGAAAACTGTATGTGGGGCGGCGGCCTTCCAAAGATTAGGAATGTAATTTACAATTTACAACATGCTCGCAAATAAATGTCGACTTCTTTTATACAGGCACTTATGCCGTACCAAGGCATACCCCCTTTGGGGGTAACCTGAGGTCCTCCCCCTCCTCTTTTACCTGCTCCCCCTCCCCCTCCCTTACCTGCTCCCCCTCTCACCTGCTTCCTCGCAGAGAAACTCAACTGGCTTCTGCCGCAAAACGATACAATATGTGTATCAAAACACACGACCACATGGCGGATAAGTGATGGAGCCAGGGCAGGCAGAGGGTGAAGGAATGAGAGGGGCTGGGTGAGCATAAGGGGTGCATCGAGGGAGCTGGGGAGGAGGCTTCATCTGGCGGAAAGATTGACAGTTGTTGGCACTGAAATGCGCACACAAACAACACAAAAGGCAGCCGCTCCAGCTACAAAAGTTGCCACTGAATAAAGGAAACGAAAATAAAAACCGAGACGCATTCGAATAAGGGAGTTACAGGGTGCCTTAGCATTATCCTTCAGGTCCTGATCCTGCAGCGAAATTGTATTTATTTTTATTTAATTTTAAAATCCCAAGAAAATGGGAAATTTATATTTTGTATTTAAATTTTTCGGATTATTTTAAATTTTCTTTGCATTTGTATTTTATTTATGTCTAATTTTCTAATTTTTCTGATGCAAAAAAAAACTATAAATATTTTCTTTAGAGAAGTAATCGATTTATTAACATAAATTTAAAGATTAAATATATTTCGAAAAATATTTTAAACTCCTAATCTATAAATATTTACTTTAGAGAAATAATCGATTTATTAACATAAATATAAAGATTAAATATATTTCGAAAAATATTTTAAACTTTGATAAATCAAAATTCTATGCATCGAAATATTTAAAAATTGAAATTTACTTTTAAATTAATTTGTCTCTTTTATTATGTTATTAGAATTTTTAAAATCGGAATTAATTGAATATATAAATTATTTGCTCTTTTTATGAAGTGTGTTTATCCAATCTCCTAAATAAAAAATCAATATATAACACAAACTTTAAAATATTTTTTTTTTATCAACTTTCGGAAGTATTGATATATGGATATTATCGGTCATAAATAATTAAAAAAATAAATAAAAAATATTAATTAGGAAATGTTTATTAAATTTTTAAGATTTATTTTTTTTTGATCTGCTTATGTTCTGTTTTATTTTTTGACTATAATATTGCGCACGATAATATTTTCTATAAATTATAAATTCTATTTTTTGGCTGGGTTTTTTTTTTATATCAATATTAAAGAGAATAGTTCTATATTTTTTATATATTTAATAATTAATATTAATATTTAAAAATGCAGTTTATTAAAGCTTAGGAACCTCATAATGCAAATAGTAGATAGTATAAAGTATATATATTTATGAATAAGTTTAGAATATTTTTGCTACAACCTAAAAATTAAAGTATTTTATATATTTCCAAGTCCCCAAAGCTACCCCCTGTATTCCATTCACATCACTCTCGTGTGAACGAGTGTGTGGCGGCCAAAGAAATCTAGAAAATTCCTTATCGCACCTCAGTGTGCTGCATTAAGTGGGCCTTGTGGCACGGGCACGTTCACACTACTCCACAAAAAAAAAA
The DNA here is from genome assembly GCA_008042675.1 of Drosophila seguyi. Lineage (NCBI taxonomy): Eukaryota > Metazoa > Arthropoda > Insecta > Diptera > Drosophilidae > Drosophila > Drosophila seguyi. The sequence continues at coordinate 126,694 of VNJU01001248.1, read as the reverse complement.
AAAATAACAAATACGAAAAAAAGGAAGCCCAAAAAAAAAAAGAAGAATGGAAAAAAAACGAGACGAGGCGAATCCCTCGCCAGGTGGTAGAGTAAGTCACCGATTAACTACCCGCCCAAAAGTATTTCCACATGCCATCGGCTGCGATATAAAAGTGGGCTGGGATTGGGACTGCAGCACAGGGATTTTCCGTGGGGGCGGCAAAATGTATCCTGGACGTGCTGAGGCAACGGCCAGACACCGAGTGTAATCCGTAAACTCTTGCAATCGGTATAGGAATCGAAATCGAAATAGAAATCGAAATGAAAACCTATCGCTTAAGCGATTCCCCCGCTGCCATTTTGTGGCACTTGTGAGGAGTTCAAAACTAAGTTAAAATATATTGAAAATTATGTGAATATGTGTAAAAAGTGTTGCCTACTTTTTAAAGGACCTTCTAATAATCCCATAATTAAGGTGTTGTTGTTTGTTTCACAGCTAAAAGTTAACTTTTCGAATTGTAAAAAAAATATATAGGAAATAAATTCGTATCATTGATTGCCAGTAACTTTCGCCACTTGAGCTTAAGGAACCAATGTTAACTTTGTCTCCTTGTCGCGGGGTCAGTTGTAAGAAATTAAATACAAAGGCTCAGGACGAGAGAGAGAGAGAGAAAGCGAGAGAGAAGGTCAAAATGAAAGTGAAGTGCATAAATTTTACACCTAATTAAAAAGTAAATGCTCGCTTTATGCAAATCAAGTTGTAACTAAATAAATTACAGCCCCTCCCGCCAAGGATACAGGATATGCCGGCAAAGAGATGAAGATGAAGATGAAGATGAAGATGATGATCAAGATGATGATGATGAGGATGAAGCTATAAGGAAATCGGGAGTCCTTTGTTTTGTCTTGTTTTCCTTTTTCCTTTTTTTTTTCATCCTGCAAGTATCTTGTCCTTGCCGGCCTTTGCGCGTCCTTTTCGCACGCTCTGCGCCTTTCCTTTTCGAGTTGTGAAAGCGAAAATAATGCATAATGCGGCTAATGCGGAGACAACAACAAAAAAATACTTGTATATATAAAAAAACGAAGGTTGCAGTGAGAAAAAAGAGAAACATATTAAGAAAACCCTGGATTTCATTGCAAAAAAAAATTTCAATAAAAAATAATATAGTAAAATACATAAGCTTGATAATGATCAAAAAACTTTGAACTTATGACATAATATTAAATCTTTTTGTTATTAATATAAATATATATTTATAAATTTTATAAAGAATTAAAATTTTCTTTTCAAAAACAAAGCTAGATAAATTCTAAATATGTTAAAAAATTTTTTTTATTAATAAAAACCCTATTTTGAACCTTTGAAACAATTAAAAAATATTTATAATCCCATATTAATATATATTTTTTATTACTTATATTTTTTTTAATATTTTATATTCACTTATTTATCAGTTTTTAAATTATTTTTCTCTGTGTTATACCCGCAAATTGGAAATATGGAAGACGGCAGCGTCTAAGCTCGGCAGCGTGTTAATCACACTTAATCTCATTTTTATTTCTGGGTCAGCATCTTTATTTATTTTGCCCCACCCCGCTTGCCCCTTCTCTGGCATGCAAAGCGCGCTAGACGCTGCTGGGCCACGCCCACAAGAATAAGGAGGAGGAAAAAGGGAAAGCCGCCGCCGTCGCCGCCGCCGCCATGCCGTAAATATCCTTGACAAATCTTTTTGCCCTTTCGGCGCGCCAGGCGCAAATAAAAAGACATTAATTCGTTGTCGTTGTCGCTGTTGCTGTTGTCGCTTTTTATGCACTGAGAAAAAAAATCAAGGAACCTCTGAATAATATAATAATATAATTTAATAGTAATTAAAACTAATAACTAGTCCTGATAAAAATTTATTTGGTTAAGTATTTGTTTCTTCATCTAAAGGAATTACTTCGTTTTCCTATTAAATATATTTTAAAGATAAAAATATATTAAAAAAACTTATAGATAAATTAACCTTACAGAAAATAATATTGAAAACATAATAATACATTTTCAATAATATAATAACATTAAATATAATAATTAAACCTGCACAAATATGTGGTTAAATATTTGCCATTTAAATTATGGGAATATTTTATGCCGCTTTGCTAAAATATTTATTTAATCTACAATTTTAAAATAAATATGAATATATTAAATATTAAGCCCAAAAAAAATAAATTTAAGAAACTTTATAATATATAAATAATTAAATATAATAACTAAGCTTAAAAAATATCTTGGGTTAAATATTTGTCATATTCTTTAAAGACATTCTTTGTGTTTTCTTTGATTAAGTTTATATGGGATTTTTTATAGGATTCAGTATTTATTAAAAATTTTAATTGCTTATTTTTTATGTATATATTTAAAATAAACAAAATATTAATAAATTTTTAAAGCCCTATAAATAGTTTTTAACCTTGCCTAGAGCTTTGTTTTTATTTTTTTGAATGAAAATTTCCCACAAGTCTGGCTGCCACGCCTTCGAACGCTTCTCTCCCGATTCCCGGGTCCTTGGTGCCTGGTCCTTGGATTCCCTGGGCTCCCAGGACTCCTCGGTCTCCTTGGGCTCCTTGGCCTCCTCTTTTTTTATGGGCCAGGTAATTTACGTAACGAACCTGACACTTTCTAATTTATGGCAACGGGGGCAACGCGTCGCTGAATTTTTCGCCGTCTAGGCTGCGGCCTAAGGCCGTTGCCACCTCGGTTTTCGCCCCTACTTTTGCTTTTCCCTGGGTTTTTCCTGGGGTTTTGCTTGGGTTTTCCCCACTAGATTTTCCTCAAGCCCCTCACGCCTGCCTGGTTGGATGATTATGGCCATGATAATGACGTTGGCGGCGCTGCTCAACTCATGAACTTAACAGGTGCCCAACGGCGGCAAAGAGATTGCGGATTAGCGAAGGATCAAGAGGTGATATAGACGCTCTTACCACCCTCCCCCCCCCCTTGGTATTATCAAGTGTTTGCTGATCTCCATGGCAAAGGGGATAATCCAAATTGCCAAGTGTCAGGAGCAACAGGATCCTTGCGACCCGCAAAAGCAATCACTGTAAGCCAAGTTGTAATTGAGCCTTTAACTTAGATCTAAACGGCTAATAGAGGGGGTTCCAAGAAACTCTATTTATGGTGAAGTTTTTACCATTAAAATCTGTAGAATATATTATAAACAAGACTTTATAAACACACTTTCCTGAGCAAGCACAGCTGTTGAATTAACAATTGACCAGCAAAGCCGCTCTGGGCACTTTACAGCTAGCAGATCAACACTTTTTCCTACCAAAAATCTCGATATATATGAACACTATATCTGATATATATATACTATATATATATGTGTGACACCTGAGTGCCATAGCTGATAGCTTGCCGGCCGTCGAGGTCGCTTTATGACGTCCATTAGCCGGTGACGCTGGCTGCCCATTAAGCGGATTCCCATTATTCTCGTTCAATCTGTGGCAGGAGTTGGAAAAAAAGGGATATATATATACAGACATGCATATATATATATATACAGAGAGATGTGTTGTGAAAACATTTTCGCAGAGCGGTGAAAAAGTGCGGTAAATGTAACCAAATCCGCACCTAATATGCAAATTTAATGAAGTAATTCGAAAGGGTCGTCGGCCCGGCGGAGATCCCAAGCATTTCATTTCATTTCAATTTGGTCCTTGTCCTCTCGTCCTGTTTGCCCAACACCTTTGCCAAAAACACACACACTCCGCACACTCGCACACTCACAGAGGAATAATTCACGCAATTTGCCGCACATTTTAGTCAAGCGCCAGGGGATATCCTTTGGGGGGATGGCCACCAATGGCAAAAGGGTAGTCCGGCAGTGTATCACCCGGACCCGGGACTCGGGACCCGGACCCCGGCACTCGGAATCCCTATTCCGACTGAGACGCAACTTTGCCAGCTGGTTAATTAATAAAATGACCTCTGTTGTGTATGTGTGCCGTTGATACCCATTACACAGGACACGCACAGGACTCGAGGGAATTTCGACAGGTTTTTTTTAAAAAAGCAGAGAGAGGAAAAATAGTGATGCAGGCGAGTGGTTACAGCTTTTAGTTTATCTAATAAATTTTTAGAGAATTTAATATAAAGTATAAAGTAATATAAAGTATAAAGTAATATAACTATTTATAGAAATAAAAAAATAAAATTATCCAACAAGAAATTAAATAATTATATAAAAACTCATTCAAATTTCGACAGCTTCTTTTAAGAAGGAGAGAAAAATTGTGAGTTGATTAAAAATATATATTTATCGAATTTAATATAAAATAATATATATTTGTATTACAAAATAAAGAATAGAATATTTATATAAAAACCCATTCAAGGCTCTCCAGTAACAAAAACCTTGAATTAATTGTAGATTTAAAGTAAATAAATAACAGAATAAAGATAATAAATATTTATCAATTTTGTTGAATATAAACCTATAGAATAGGATATATAAGTTATCTTAAGGTTTATTTAAATAAGGAAAAAAACTAAATAAATATAAATCCTTTAAATAAATATAATAAATATAACTCAGTAATGTAAGCTAAGTTTAGCCACAATAAAGTGTATATAAATACAATTAAATAACTAAATATATAAAAAGTAATAAAAAAAAAACTAAATATATTATATAATTTACAAGTTTTGGAGAGTATTATTTATTTTTCCTGGGTTTTCTGTTTAATTTTTTCAATAAAAATAGTAAACATATTTAAGAAATAAATAATTCAACAATTAATGAAATAAATAAATAAATACATCGTTAGGAAAGCAAATAAATAGTTTTAAAAATAATTCAATATATAACTAAGTAAAGAAGGTGCCATTTAAATATATAAATAATTATTAACGGCTAAGAGTAAGCAAAATTAACTTAAAATATAATAAATATGTTTGATAAATATTTCAAATATAATTTAAAAGTCCCTTAGAATCCTAAATAAATCTTTAAAAATTCAAATAAATTCAAAAATAATAAAGTAGTATAACCAAAATCAACATAATAATACCAATTTCTTGTAGAGTATTAAATTAATTTCTTTTTATTGGGTATTACATAGTCAGGACCCTTCCCCTGACATTTTTTGCCTTTATTTTATTTTTTTTCGGCGCTGCGCTGGGCGAGAACTAAAATATTTGCCGCTTAGTGGCAAAGACAATGGGTCAGCAGGTTGCAGAACAAAAAAAAAAGCCAAAAAAAATACGCCGGGCTAAAATAGAAATTAAGAGTTAATTGCGTTGCTATTAAATTTAATTGTCGCGCTGCGCTGCGTCCAAAAAGGGCAACGGTCAGACAGGAGTAAAAAATAAAACAAAATAAAATAAAAATACAAAAAAGAGGAGGCAGCAAGATGAATGTGTGTCGAGTGCAAATGAAACAGAAAGTATTTGCGCATTTTTGGTTCAGGGTTGAAGGTTAAATGCCAAAGCATTTGTTAACTGAAAATGCACTCAAATGGCAACCATTAAAAAGGCAGAGAGAGTCCTGGCGAGGGAGTCCTTTTCGGAATTGATATAAATTGTATTTTTTACATTTTAGGTTGTGACTCTTTGTGACTCAAGTTTAAAAATGTGTTGTAAGTTTTAGGTACTTCTTAGGAATTAATTCAAAAAATACTGTTGAAAATAAGTAAAAATAAATACAAAAAAGCTAAACAAAAATATAGAAAAGTATTGTATATTTAAATATTTTTATATTATTCTTTATAATAAATTTTAGTGATATTTATTTATTGTTTTAATAAGAGATTTATGGAATAATAAAAAATAATTGGGTTTGCCATGTCTTGCATTAATTTTTTTAAATAATAAGTACTTTGAATGACTAAATATAATTAAAAAGTAAGTTGTTTTGCATTTAAGTAAATTTTCATTTATATTTAAATATTTAAAAAAATATTTTTAATTGTATTAATAATTGATGTATTTTATAATGGATAATAAGTTAATAGGAGCTCTCTTTTTATGTTAATGGATATTATATTAATATATTTTACTATTTTATATAAGTTTTTATTTTAAATAAGCTCTGTAAAGACCTAAATATTTTTTCTATTAATTTTTTCTATTAATTTGTAGCATAATAATATTATTTAAAATATTTTTTCCAAGCTAACCCACTTATTTGACTTCACACTATTAAAGGTCCTGTAATTACCGTGGACTTTGGGCGGTACTTTCCCGATATTATATGCCCAGTCGAAATACTTATTCGATATGCAAAATACAAATGAATACAAATCACAGTGCTCGTGCGCATTCATTCATGCATTCGACTGTCATTCATTTGCTTTATTCACGTACGTTTCGCCGCAATTATGATAATATGATGTGCACATGTCAAGCCAAAATTCATACGCCATGTTGGCCGCACATACCACACACACACTCCACACACTCCACACACACACACCACACTCACACACACGTTGACGTGGCCTCTCGTGTATGCAACATAATTGAAAGCTGCATGCGTCAACATAATTTTCTGACAACTTTAGTTAAGCATGTAAATTAAGTTAAAAATAACGATGACATTGGTTACATAAGCGCAAATGCAGGCATGGCAACAGGAGGCTGTCGGCCGGAGGGGGATAGCGGGGGCGTGGCAGTTTCGTCCTTTTCGCCGCCTGCACCACATTTTTTCTGTAGTTTTTTTTTCAGTTTTTTTTTTTTCCTCCATTTTGGGGGTCTGAGGCTCTGGCACGACTGCTCGTAATTGGAGCGTGGAATATCACTCTTCATGTTATAACATTTTTTCGCCAACAGCGAATTAATTGTACACTGTTAGAAAAAGGTTTGTGCTATAAACATAATTTTATAGAAATTATAATATTTATAAATTATGTATAAATTATGATAAAATGTTGAAGAAAACGTGCTACAAGCGTTCTGAGAAATATTAATATAAATATATAAAGAATGCCTCCTGAAAATTAATAGAAAAGATTTTTAAATTAAGAAAGTATATAATTTCACACTTAACCTTTTATACATTTTTGTTAAAGTCCTTTCTTAATCTTTTTAAGTCGCCTACGTTATTATTTTATTATATTATATTATGTTAAATTGTACTCTAGCCTTATTTTTAATTTTTCTTTTATTTTCTTTTTCTTTTCTACCTCTATACTTTTTCACATAATTTTTTACTCTCCTTTCTCACTATTTTTTAATAATTTTGTGTACATATTTCTTAACGACTTTTTCCCTGTCAATTTTTTTTGCCAGTGCATTTATCCCAAGTATTTGCATGAGCATGTGTGGAGGACTTGTGGGTTGTGCTGCGTTTTCTTTCATATTAATTCTGTTTTCTTTTTTTTTTTTTTGCTGCTGCTGCTGCTGCTGCGGTTGTTGCACCCCCTCTAAGCTTCTAAAAGAACAGTAAAAAAAAATAAATAAAAGAGGAGAAACGACGACGACGCCAAGGTTACGCGCTACCTGACTATACGACACACTCAAAGGCCCAGGAGTCAGGAGGAGGAAAAACATGGCCAAGAAAGGAGCAGGAGCGACCGTAAATTGCGTCTACATCCTGCTCCTGTTGCAGAATTTTCTTGGCTCGCTGCGTTGCCCTTTTCCACTGACATTTCGTTTGCAGCGGAAAAGTGGCGTCTCTGCCGGGGCCAGAAAATGTAATCAAACATTGGCAATTATTCACAAGGAAAATAATTAAGGGAATTCAAAAACTAAAGCCACTTCTTAGCTATTTGTGTAAGTAATTTTCCTAGATTTTCATTGAGATCTCTTCAATTAAAATTACCCACAAAGCCACACACACACACAATTAACTATGTTCTTCGGGGGCACTTAACACTCCGAAAGGCTCTTCAGTTTTACGTTATTAAATCATTTTGCAGAATTAAATGAGCAGCGAAATTCAAAAGTCATTTATGGCCAATAAAGCTTTCAGCATCAGCGGATTATCTATAAATCTGTGGTCCAATTTCTTCGTCATTTTGGGCTGCTGCCACTTCATTATCGTTATCATCACAACTTGACTGGTGCTGCTTTTGACTTTTCTGCTTTTCGTCGGAGGAAGGGGAAGGGGAGGGGAAAACTTTTCCGGAATGGAAATGGGGGAAAAGCGGAAAGGAGATGTCGGGCAGGGACGGGGGAGCTTTATTAACGAGAACGCCCACAGCGCCCGTAAAGTGCTTCATATTACGCCACTAATTGCATAATTTCGTTGCCATTTTTATTATAGTCGCAGTGCGATGCTCTCTTTGATGTCAAGAGTGCGGTGGCCGCTGTTCAGGGAGGCGTGGCAGGTCCAGTAACAGCCCCCCGTCCTGCCATATATCCTGTACACAGGAAAAAACATGCTTTAAAAAATTGTTTTTCTCTAAACTTTGGAGATTTTGTATTAAATATTATGTAATATTTAAATTTAGGCTGTTTCGGGTAGCTTTACTATTTATTTCAGTAAATTGTAGGTAGGTTTAACTATCTGCATGGTAAAAATTTAATATTTTTACAAATATTCAAACCATTTTTATATATAAAATTAAATATTTATGTAAATTTTTTAGCCATTTTACAATTAAAATATAATATTTTCTGATTTATTTGTACTTTACTATTTGTAATTTCATACAAATTACTGCAACCAGGGGTAAAAAAACAAACCAATAAACTCATATATATTTAAGCAATTTTGTATTAAACTTTTAATATTTTTATCTATATTCAACCAACTTTCTAATTTAAATCAAATATAAAAAGTATTTGTAATTTCTTAATAATAATTTTGAATAATTTTACTGTAACCATAGGTAAAATCAACCAATGAAATAGATTTTTCTATACTTAAAGAAACATCAAATACACCTAAAATTTAATATTTACAAAGTAACCTTTATTATTCCATTATTATCTTTAATTTTCACTATAAACATGGTTAAAATCAACCAAAAAAAACTAATTTTTCCTGTGCATTGGCTTCCTTTCCACACTTTCCATGCCATTTACGTTCGACAGTCAGCCCTGGGAAATGGGTAAAGGGAAATGGAAATGGGAAATGGGAAATAGAGAAGGCTAAACATGGACAACCGAGAAAGAGAGATGGTGACTATAAGAGGAGGTAGAGAGGGATAGCGAGAAAATGGGAAGGAGATGGCGAACGACAACGAGAACTGTCGCCCACAATTGCCATTAGATTATTATAAAACGGGACTATTTATTGCATAACATGTACATAGAAAAGAATGTAATGTCTCTGAATTGTCAGCGCTTCCCGAATCGCTTCAATGGAAGTGAAAGCGTTCTAGAGATGGAAAAATTCTGGAAACTATAAACTATCATATATATTTTTTAATATTATTAACATTTAATTCATATTTTTGTCTAAAATCAAAGAACAAGAAAATTACTAACTTGAAATAATATTTTAATCTAAATCTTTATATTGTTTTTCCCTTTTTTTACAAATGTTTATTAGATGGTTTTTTTTTTTTAATTAAGGTTTTCAATGATTAACTTTATTTGACTTTTATTTACTATTATTTTTAACATACCAATAAAATTTTAAAATTCTTTTAAAATTTATTTTCCACCTTTTTGTGACAAACTTAGAGAAAAATACGAAAAATTAGGTATTTGTCTATCCTTTAATTAAATTTTAAACTTGTAGCTACAGAAATATATTGTTATAATATATTAAAAACCCGCACAAAATAAACTCCAATTTTTTTGTAAAAAAAATTATAAATAAAATAAAATAAAACCCCTTTTTTTTCAAGTCAAAACCCATCTCTAGAGGCGATATTTCGTAGCCGCAACGACTTCAACCGGCACCAAATGGGTTCTGCGAGAGGTTGCTGGCGGTTTCGTAATGCATTCCCAGGGCGGGGCGGTATTGGAGAATGAGGATTGTACCAGTCCCGGCCGATTGAGCAGCACTTTGCCCGAGTTGTATATTTTATAGTCATCTAATAACAATACCCACTGCAATTGCCAGCCTCGGGGACACATGGAGGATACCCGGGATAACTGGGATACCTCGGTTACCTGGCTAGTAAGCCGCGTGACACAGGCTCCCCCCCCCCCCCCCTTTTTCCCGATTCCCACTGTCAGATTTAATGGGTGCCAAGTGCCCAGTATTATGTTCAAATTGGTATTGTGTCAGGACCAGAATTTAGCGGCTTTCTTTAATTTCCCTTTGCTTGCGGCTGGAAAATGTGTTATATTCATGACTATATTTGCTTTTTCCCCACTGCTATCTGTTTGCAACAGCAGAAATATATAAAAAAAAATATATATAGTAAAATTCAACAAAATGCCGCAAGAGTGCGTTGCACGCATATGCAGAGATTACGATTACGTATTCAGGAATGCACGGAGTTTAAAAAGTCGCAAGCCCATAAGCCACAATGGCCACGTCTCACCCGGCTTGACATTTATTATCTGGCTGCTGCTGCTGCTGCTGCTGTGTCTTCTGTACTTGCAACTCGGCTGCACTTGCCACATGCCCTTGCCCCTTCCTTTCGGGTCCCACAGTTCTCATACAGCAAAAACATAAATGATACTTTTGGTATTCATTAAATGCTTCAAGTTGATTTGAATAATTTATCAAGGAGTAAAAATACATTTAGCAATCCCCCCAAACTCCCAGATACACTTCCTGCCAGAGGGTATTCCCAGCTTCGATTTGGGGGAAACTTCCTGGAAAACATATGAGTCAGTGAGTGAGTGAGTGAATGTGAATGTGTCTGTGGGTTGTGGCAGGCATGGGATGAGAACCGGAGCCGGAGCCAGAGCCGGAGCCGGAGCTCGTTTGCGGTCGGCGGTCGCCGGACGGAGGCATTTGCATGCCCGGCTTGGCCTGGCCATTCTACGTGGGAGGCCGCTGTTGTAGGCTCCAGGATGGGGGGACCACGGATGCAGGACAACCGAACTGTGGAATTGGCCTTTTGATTTCGTTAGCAAGTTTCGGTACAAACTCGCTTATTACCGAGTCCGCACACGTTTCTCGCAAATGTGCATTTTTCGCTAAATGTTTTGTAAATGTTTCCGCTCCTAACTTTATAATTAGTTGATGCTGCGACAGGGCGACCGGAAAAGCTTGGGAGGAAAGCGGAAAAGAGGAGAAAGTGGAAGAGAAGAGGAGAAAGTGGAGGCCAGCGGAAATTATGCAAGTCAAGAGCGGCTTGCCCCAAAGGCAGGCCAAGTGTCCCCGCAAAGCTGCACAAGAAATGCTTTGTCTTGGCTAATGAAGAAGATATCCATTTGTTTATTTAATAATTTCTTAAATAATTGAAGTATAAAAAATAAATATAAATTTTTAAATAAGAAAGAAAGCCATACCCCGTGTACCCAGCAGTTTCCAATTCAATCATTAAGAATTGATACATTTTGATAAAAACAAAATATGAGCTAACAAGGCGATAATTAAAATATTTATACGAGTATATATTATATAAGAATTCGATTTTAATCAAAATCAAAATCCTAAAAAATATTTATATCAAAAATTTATATCTTAAAGTTTAATAAGACAAAAGGATAGTAATATAGAGTAAAATAAAGCTTAAACTAAAAAATTATATAAATTGAGTTTCATTTCGCTTGCTTTTCATATCTTTTTTTCTGCATTTACGAATTTACAAATGACCAGGAAACACAGTAAAAGAATATTGACAAAAACAACAAAAACTGACAGCCACCTCAAGAGCGGATCGCCTTTTCCAAGTGGCTCTCTCGCTCTCAGCCTCTCTCAGCCTCCACTTGACACCGCGAGAACAAGCAAAGCCAGCAGCGGCTTCTACTCATTGCTCCTACGCAAAACATATTCAAGGCCAAGAGCGGAAAGAAATGGGGCACGCGGCCAGCGAAATGTGAAAAAGAATAAGGAAAAGAGTTTTGGTTTACTCACCCGTTTACCGTTTGCAATGTTGCTGCTGCAGATCCCAGGGATGAATTAGAATTAGATGGCAGAAAAAGTTACTAAAAACAATAACGTTTTAATTTATTGAACACACAACTTGATGTCTTTAATCTTTTCTTTATTCTTTATTTTTTCACTTGCACATAAACAAAAAAACAAAAAAAATCACTGATCTTGGCAGTGTAAAAAAAAAATTTTTTAAATATATGTATATTTTACCGCGGCCCGGATTACGTTTTATTAGTAAGCACAGCAAATAATTGTTAAATAATAACCTTGTTCGTAAACGAAATAACACAAAACCCTAAAGAAAAACCGCACTGATATTGGCACTGTAAAAAAATATGCAAAAAAAACAAGACAGCGGCTCGGATTTGGTTTTCCAGGCCTAGCCCCCACTTCACTAACACATTTTACTGCCGACTTTCCACACTTTTACATTTTCGCCGAGTTATGCGTATTTATACCAGCGCGATCTCCGTGCATTTGTTTTGCAAGTGGCTCTCTCGCTCTCAGCCTCTCTCAGCCTCCACTTTACACGGCGAGAACAAGCAAAGCCAGCAGCGGCTTCTACTCATTGCGGCTTCTACTCATACACAAAACATATTCAAGGCCAAGAGCGGAAAGAAATGGGGCACGCGGACAGCGAAATGTGAAAGAGAATAAGGAAAAGAGTTTTGGTTTACTCACCCGTTTACCGTTTGCAATGTTGATGCTGCAGATCCCAGCGGTGAATTAGAATTAGATGGCAAAAGTACAAGCACGCAAAAAGTTAATAAAAACAATAACCTTTTTATTTATTGAACGCACAATTTGAAGTATTTAATAATTTTATTTATTCTTTATTTTGTCACTTTCACATTAAAAAAAAAAAAAAAACAAAAAAAAAAAACAATGATCTTGGGTGTGTAAAAAAAATTTAAAAAATATATGTATATTTTACCGCGGCCCGGATTACGTTTTACTAGTAAGCACAGAAAATAAAAGATAAAATAATCAGCACATAAACAAAAAAAAACACAAAACCCTAAAGAAAAACCGCTCTGATATTGGCACTGTAAAAAAAAAATGTAAAAAAAACGCGACAGCGGCTCGGCTTTTGTTTTACAGGCCTTGCCCCCACTTCACTAACACATTTTACTGTCGGGTTTGCCGACTTTCCACACTTTTACTGTATTTTCATTACATTTTCGCCGAGTTATGCGTATTTTTACCAACGCGATCTCCGTGCATTTGTTTTGCAAGTGGCTCTCTCGCTCTCAGCCTCTCTCAGCCTCCACTTGACACGGCGAGAACAAGCAAAGCCAGCAGCGGCTTCTACTCATTGCTCCTACGCAATACATATTCAAGGCCAAGGGCGGAATGAAATAGGGCACGCGGACAGCGAAATGTGAAAAAGAATAAGGAAAAGAGTTTTGGTTTACTCACCCGTTTACCGTTTGCAATGCTGCTGCTGCAGATCCCAGCGGTGAATTAGAATTAGATGGCAGAAAAAAGTTAATAAAAACAATAACGTTTTAATTTATTGAACACACGACTTTATGTATTTAATCATTTTATTTATTCTTTATTATTTCACTTGCACATAAACAAAAAAAAAAACAAAAACAAAAAAAAATCACTGGTCTTGGCAGTGTAAAAAATATAAGAAAATATAAATATATTTTACCGCGGCCCGGATTACGTTTTATTAGTAAGCACAGCAAATAATGGATAAAATAATCACCTTGCTCGTAAGCGAAAAAACACAAACAAACACAAAACCCTAAAGAAAAACCGCACTGATATTGGCACTGTACAAAAATATGCAAAAAAACGCGCCAGCGGCTCGGCTTTTGTTTTGCAGGCCTTGGCTCTCACTTCACTAACACATTTTCCTGTCGGGTTTGCCGATTTTCCACACTTTTACCGTACTTTTCCTACATTTTCTCTGAGTTACACAAAATTTTCACCAGCGCGATCTCCGTGCTGCTTTGGTTTGTCTTCTTCTTTCGTTCGTGGCGCTGGAGTAACTGATTTGCAACTGAGAGGGAGAGAGGCGCTCGCTCAGCCATAATGCAAGCTGGTGAGAGGCTTGCAGGTGAGAGAGCACATCGGCTGGCCGTGGCCAGTGGCCACTTCCAAAAAGCTTCCAGCTCGGACCTGGAAGAGAAATACATAACGAAATAAGAAATAAATAAAATGAATAATAAATAATATGTTTAAAATAAAGTACCAACTTAGACAGAAATGCAAGGAAATAAATATAAAAATTAAATATAAAAAAATAAAACAATTTTAAAATATAATAAATACACAAAAATAATAATAAACTAATATATTTTTATTATTAACTAAAAATGTGTGTAATTCCCAAATTATAAATTATTTTTTAAACAAGAAGACTAAAGGGGCAAAAGGAAAATCAAGAGCAAATACAAATTTTGTTTCTTCCAAGAAATAAAATAAGAAATGGCTTTTTTAAATATTTATAAATTTATTTTAATAGTGCCCTTAAATATATCGCTTTTAAAAAAATACCTTATTACTTAATTTAAAAAAAAATTGCCTAGATAAATACAGGACCGAAGTGGGGCAACATAAATCATTAGCAAATTAAACCCTTAATTAATATTCACTTAAAAATAAATTTAAATATGATTTTATATTTAAATAACAATTCTTAAATTCTTTATTTAAAAAAAAAAAATTATATTATATATTATTAATATATATTATATATTATTAATATATATATATTATATATATTATATTATATACTTAGTTATAATAAAAATGAAAAAGAACACCAAGACCAAAGTGAGAAAAATTAAATAAAAAAAATATAAAACTTTTATTTATAATTATTAAAATTCGAATCGCCAGAGGTGGGTGATATTGCCAGTTAAAATTCCACACTATCACAGATGCATTTATACTTGGAAAAAATATTAATTAAATTGTTTTTAAGAATATTTTATGAATATTTTTCTATTAAAATAAATGAACAAGTCGTCTTCTCAGAAGTAAAGTTAAAATCCCATTTTCTGTGTCTTTAGCAGCTCAACTGCCTCTTGTAGCAGATGCAGATACATCGATACAGATATAGCTAAAGATACATCTATAGCTCCAGCCACACAGTTTAAGATACAGCATCAGCCTGCTTCCCGCTTTCCCCAGAGAAAGAGACAGAGGGAAAGGCTGCCACGAAGCTGTTTAATTAGATTTTCCGCCGCGAGATGTGAGCCGCGTGATTGAGTCACCACACACACACACACACACAGCCTGAGAGGAAAAGGGAAATCCATGGGGAAAATCCAGAAGGGAAAGGCCCTGTGCTGAAGGGGCGTGCTGGGTCTGCATTTTCGGGTCGTCGTCGAATTGAAGTTTTAATTAAAAGGCAACTACTACATATATTTCTTTTTTCCTTGACAATCAAATGCATTTGCAGCACCTGCTGTCCCTTCAACTTATTAAAAACTGTCAGCATTATGTTAATTAGGAAAGGAAGCTGGGAAAATGTAGCGGCAAATCAATCAAGATCCCAAGAGGGAGGAAGACAACACACAAAAGTGTCAACAAATTAACAAAAACAAAAGGGAAAGAGAAGAGAGAAAAACAAAACAAAAAGTGGCCACGACGTCGCGACGTCCTGATTAGCGTAATGGGACGCGGATGTGGCCTTCTCCTTGAGTTGCCTAATTTTAATGCAAATTCCAAGCTGGCGCCCCCAAGTATGCAGCAGAAATTTGATCAAATTTCGGCTCCTCGCCAGGGATTGGTCCTTTCCAGGTGTCTGTCTCTCTGTTTGTGTGTGTGTGTGTGTGTCCCTTTTGGTGTCTGGCCAATTTGAATTTAAATGGAATATAGGTGGTCGCAGCCAAGGATTCGCTGTGGTTTGAAAGGAAGGACCTCTTCCTAATAACCTATTCAGACTGGACCGCATTATGGAATTTTAAAGGAAGCAATAGGAGTTTTAAAAAAATATTTAAAATATTTTTTAAAGATTATAAAACGAGAAGAAAATACTATTTTTCTATTAAATTAAAATTCAGCTTCTTATTTTTAAGTCCTTTTATTTAAAAATTTAATTATGGAGTGCTCTGGCCTTTACAAATATCATTTTGAGCTTTATTTGGCTCAATTTGAATTTAATACATCTTTTAAATAATTTGTAATTAACGAAAATAGTTAAAAACAATTGAAATTAAATCAATTGGAAGTGCTGGAAGTATAGAAAGTATAGCAAGGACATGATGTACAGGAAGTACTGAAAGTACTGGAAGTACTGGAAGAACAGGAAGAACAGGAAGCGGAAGCAATCTTTATCTTTATCTTTATCTTTACTTAAAGAAAATCTCTTTTCTAGCTAAGATCTTGTTAACTTTCTTTGTACTTAATAAATCTTTATATTTAAAACATAACAAAAGTTTTTAAAAGCAATCCAATGGGAATTAGTGAAAGAACTGAAAGTACAGAAAGTATTTTATATTGTTATATATATTACAATATCATCCATAGTCACCAAAAAATATAGATTTTGTTAAGAATTTTATGGAAATTCAATTTATCGATGTTTTCATTGCTTTCAACATCAAACCTCACAGAAAACCTCATTTTCTGAGAAAGTAAATCAAAAACTGAATCTAAATTCCTTTGGAATTTTCTACAATTTGATTTTTTCTTTCGAAAAAAAATTAAAATTAAATTCCATTAAAAATGCGTCCTAACTGCAATATGCCAGTTACCATCTTCTCGCCCGGCGGCCGCCTGCTCCAGGTGGAGTACGCCCAAAACGGGGTCCAAAAGGGATCGACGACGGTGGGCGTTCGCTGTTACAACTGCGTGGTGCTGGCCTTGGAGCAGCGGGACCTGATGCCGCTGCAGGTGGAGCTAACGGCACAGCGGATCTTTCCGGTGGACACGAATGTGATAATGTCCTTTGCCGGCATAACGCCCGATGGCCGGGCCCTGCTGGCCCGCGCCCGTTCGGTGTGCCAAAAGCTAAGGGCTACGACTGGTGGAAATCCGGTGAACGTTAAGCAAGTCACCGAGTGGGTGTTTTCTACGGATATATCTACCTATCTATCTTTGGATTAATCTGAAATCCCACAGATACATTGCCAACTTGCAGCTGAGGCACACCCAGGCCCCCGACTGCCGTCCCTTTGGGGTGTCCTGCCTGGTGGCCGGCTACGATTGGAATCTGAAGCCTCGGTTGTACCAAACCGATCCGTATGGCAATTACAGTGAATACAGTGCCAGGGCCATCGGTCGCTTTGATCAGACGGCTCAGGCTTATCTGGAGAGAGCATTTACGGCCGACTTTGTGCCCAGTCGCCATCGAGCCATCAAGCTGGCCATTGGCGCCCTGCGCGTGGTGAGCAATCCGGAACGCAGGGACTATGAGGTGTCCCTGCTGAAGAGGAACAATCAGTTGGTGAAACTGGAGCGGGATGTGGTGGCCGAATATGTGAATGGCATGGATGAGGATATGGAGGATTAGAGAGAATGTCTTGGAGGTAACTGGAAAATGAGAGGTATTGAAGTAAAGGAAGAAAAGGATTCTATAATAATGTATCGAGTGGTCTGGAATTTATAAATATCATTTTAAGCTTCATTTAACTTTAATTGAATTTAATTTAATTTTAAAACTCATTTTTAATGAATATAAAAATCTAAAAACAACAGAAATTAAACGAATTGGAAGGACAAGGTGTTCCGGAAGTACAGGAAGCGGAAACAATGCAGCATTTTATCTTTAATTAAAAGAAACTCTTTTCTAACTAAAATCTTCTTTACTTCCTTCATGTTTAAACATGTTTTTAAAGTCATTTATAAAAAATACAAATTTTTAAATACATAAAACAAAAAGACAATTCCACTGGAAGTAGTGGAAGAACGGAAAGTACACGAAAAAATGAAAGCGGAAGTAAGGCAGCCATTTAAATTAATTAAAAAGAAAGTTCTTCCCTTGCTAAGATCTCTTTAAATCATTTTACCTTTGTTTTGTATTTACTCATTCCTTAAATTCCCTTTTAAATACTATACAAATTTAATTTAATTTAATTTAAACTATAAAAAAAGAGCCCACACTGTGGGTTCTTTATTTAGATTTGAAGGAAATGAAAGTTGGAACCACTTAAATGACGGCGCCCCGCGGCTTCGTATTTAAAAACAAATTAGAAGCTGGCCACTAATAAGTGCCATAACACTAACAGCCACCGCCCACTTAGCAGCAGCCCCGCCTCCTTCTCCTCCTCCCCCTCCTTCTCGTTGACCTGTGACCTCGGGCGGTTACCAAACGAGAGCAAAAGGCGCGCCTGAAAAGGAAAAAGTTCAAGTGTCGAGTGCAAAATAAATTTCTTCCGCTGGAAACAAAAAAAAAAAATCGAGGAAAAAAAAATAAGAAAAACAGGAGAAAAGCGAGGAAAGAGGGGGAAAGTCGGGGGAGAAAACAGAAGCAAAGGAAAACACTTTAAGGCGTGACCGTGATGAGGAAACGGAAATGGAACATGAACGGAAGTGGCCAACGCAGACACTGCGAATCGAATTCGCAGGCATTTCTTCTCCTTTTCCGCCAATCGAAGGTCAAGAGAGTGAGTGCAAAATACTAAATATATATACAAAATAATATATACAATAATAATAATATAAACAACCTTTTAAAATAAATATTTTGTGTAAATTGAAGGCTCAATTACCTCCAAGTCATCCTCAAACGACAGTTTCAAGTGGATAAGCTGCAGGTCATGTGTTTTCGTGTTTTTCCCCCTCGACAAGAAAGAAAAAAACCGCAAAAAGCAAAAGAAAATCGAAACTCGGGTACAGCACAAGGAGCCGCGACATTATTAGCTCTATATTCCTGACAGACACTTTCAAAGGACTCGCTGTGCCAGTGGAACAGACAAGCGAACGACCTGCACCGCCAACTTTCCGCCAGCAATATTGCAGCAACTGCAGCAACAAGAACACGGAAAGAAAATTAAGTATAAATACAATAAAATATGGATATATTTAAGATAACAAAAAATAAAGAATAAGCAATGAGTGAAACAAATAAATAATAAATTCAATGAAGATTAAAAAGAACTGAAAATGGAGGAATTTATAACAATGTAACACAAATAAATTAACAAAAGCTCATTAAATAAAAAATATATAATACATACATAAAAACTACTATTAATCAAATAATATGTTTAATTTTAAATATTAACATATAGCTTGTTAATGGAATTTAAAATAAATAAAAACCCAAGGATAAACAGGAAATCTTTGGCTTTTTTTAAGAGTTCTTGTTGTGTGCTTTTATGTTAATTGATTAAAATGTATAATAAAATATAATAATACAAATTATATGAATAAATCATTATAATATATAATATTATTTATGTAATATGTATTTCATTTAATGCTTTAGCACAAATATTAAATATAATATTAATAAAAAAGTGTAGCTAAATAAGAAACCTATGCCTTCTTTCAGAAATAACAAAGAATTTAAATAAAATTAGTTTAAATACCTATAAAAATTAATACATTATAAAAAAAAATAAAAAAATAAAATAAAAATAATGTAATGGGAACATATAAAATATTAAATATTTACATTAAGAAGAATAATTTAAACTGAAATAAGAAACGTATGCAAAATAAAACATAGCCTTTTCATTTTGTGCTTTTGTTTTAAATGAAAAATATATATAGTTAAACAATAATAATAATAAATTATTAATACATTAAAAAAATAATATATTATATAATAAAAATTATTTTAGTTATGCAATTAATTAATTTAATATAATTAGTTTTATAAATAATAAAAAACTGGTGCTAAAGAAGAAACCTTTGGCTACCTTAAGAATTTCGTATTTGAGCTTTTATATTTAATACTAAACATCTTTAACAAAAGCATAATAGTAATAATAAAAATAATAAACTAACAAAAATAAGCATATTTATAAATTAAATATTAAATTATAACTTTAAGTATCTTAATTAAATTATAATTTATTTGGAAAAAAACTGATGTCTGAGAAGAAGCCTTTTGCTTCTTCAAGACTTCTGTTTAAATCTCTAAATATTCATAATAAAATTATAAAATGCATATAAAAAATCCAATAAAAATTCGTTAAAAAATTCTTATAAAATTATTACTACTATTTAAGTGCAGTGTACCTGCAACAATATTAGTGACAGCAACAGCAACATTGACAACACCGTGTTTATATGCAACATTGACAACTTGGCGTGACGCGAAACGAAGTTCGATGTTGCTGCTGCTGCTGATGCTGCTGCTGCTGCTGTTACCATAAGCATAAGCATCACCATTACCGTAACTGGTGCAGCTCCTGCTGCTGCTCCTTATCCTGCTGCTCCTGCTGCTGCTGCTCCTTCTGTCACTGCTACTCCTGTTTGCGAGCAAGTCATAAAAGTTGTCTGACTCCGGCTTAGCCCAAGGTGGAGGCGGCGCCAAGGAATGCGCCATGTGTGCCATGTGCGGCTCCGCTCCCTCGAAATGAAATGCAAAAAGGCGAAGCCACCGTCAAGTGCACTGCAAGAATAAAGGGGGATTTATATTTAGGGTACTGATATTGATAGAAATATTTAATATTAAAGGCTCATAATTGAGACTTTATTAATAGTTATCGGTAAATAGATAATATATGTATCATTATATTTATATATATTCATATATTTGTATTTTTATCTCATACTAATTAAGATTGGTTTCAGAAATAAATAATTTAAAACAAAAATAAAAATTATCTAATCTTCAGAAGACCCCTTTTCCCTCGTTTTTTTACGATTATCATGTTCTAATCAATGTTTTTATTCTAATTCATTAATAGTAATTATAATTATTATGACAGTTAAAAGTGTAAAATTGATATGTTTTTGTAGTAATTTTACCATTACCCCTGGTCTAGATTACTGTAAATATTACAGGAAATCTAACCTTTGAGTCCTTATAAAATTAAAAGACTTTTTTCCCTTTTTTTTCTTATAATTCTCAAATGCAAATTCAGAATCTTTTCTATAATTCCCAATTAATACTTTAGGGAGTTTATTTATTATTTATTTATTTTATTTTATTTTATTTTTCTTTATTTATTATTGAGAAATTACCGCGTAATTAAAATTACACGAAATTTTTATTAATTATAGCAACTGCAGGCCTTAAGCTTTTAGGGAGTTTAGTTTAAATAACATTTCCCAAAATCAATGTGAATTTTTTAAGTTTTTTTCAATTCCTTATAGCACTTTATAGAATTTTCCCGCAATTTATCTTATAATTCCCATGGCTCAAGTTTTAAGAAGTTAATTTTTCCTCTTATAATTCTCAAGTCCTAGTTCCAGGTATTTAAAATAAATTAAAGTTGCAAGCAATTTTGGTATGATTTTTTTTTTTAATTAATGTGAGCTTCAGATTGTTGGGCTATTTGTTAAATTCCCAAATTCTAGCTGAATATTTGTTTATATTAATAGTAATTATAATATATTATAATAAAATAATCATTTTAGAATTCCCAAGTGATAGTTCCTGAAATAATAATATTATGCCTTCCCAGATTTTAATGAATATTACTTCCAATCAAAGCTTAAAAAATACCTACTTTTTGTTTTTAAATACCAAGTTCTCCTTTTGTATAGTTCTTATAATTCCAAAGTTCTAAACTAACCAAGTCCTAGCCTAACCTCTAGTAATTTCTTAGATCTCTATAAATATTACCTAATTTTTCTTATAAATTCCATAAGCTCATTTTTGCATATTTCCTATAATTTCCAAGTGCAAGTTCTGGAACCGCATTTCCGCTTTTCTTTGCGTGCATTTTACGCGGTATCAGCTTTTGCATAGCTCCTAAACCTTTGAGCGCGTTGTGTTTTGGGTTTGGGTGTGTGTGTGCGGGTTGGGTGTGTGTCTGCTGTGTGTGTGTGCGACTATATTACATTTTATGTCAAACGCGTACGCTTTCAATATTGACAGAGAGGAGCGTCCTTGCTGCAGTCAACGGAGGCGGATGCGAGTGCGGATGTGGCCGCGTCACCTGTTCCGGCTCCAGCTCACTCCAGCCCGTCATCAGCATCCTGGTTGCCAGGAGGACTCGATGCTAATGTTAACTTATTTTCGTATATATATGATATATATATATATATATATATCTTCCTTGGCATTCTTTTTTGCTGTGACACGTCTGCGCTTCCCAACCGAAAAATGTAGCCAAGTTATTTTCAAATAAAGAGAATGCAATTTCGCTCATTGCTATATATATATTCGCTGAAAAGGATGCAGGATATATAGTATAGCTCTAGAAGGGCTCCCCCAGAGGCTTGATGGTCAGCTGATGCACCTGGACATGCGGGGGCGTGGCCAGGGCGTACATAATGCCAGCGGCAATGTCATCCGGCTGGAGCATGGGCAACGTATCATAGCCAGTGGGCAGGATCTCCGTGTCGGTGACACCAGGACTGATGCTCTGTCCAAGGGATAGATCATACAAGATACAAGATACAAGATACAAGATACAAAATACTATCTCTCCCTTACTCACCGTGACCTTAATCTGCGTCTTGAAACCGCGAAACTCCTGCCGCAGTATCTCCAGCAGCGCCTTAATGCCATGCTTGGTCAACGGATACATATTGAGGACCTGCAGCTCCTCGCCCGGCGGATAAATGATATTGTCACCGGTGAGGCTATTGATGAGCACCACATGACCGGCCACCTCTCGCTGTCGCATCGAGCGAAAGGCACGCCGCACACAATTGACGGCACCCATTAGGTTCACATTCAACACCTGCTGCAGATGCTCCAGCTCCAAAGTGAGCAGCTGGCCGGGAAACAGGCAGCCAGCATTGTTAACCAAAATGTCACAGCCACCTAGCTGCTCTTCGATCCAATCGAAGGCGGCCGTCACCGAGTCCAGGTCCCCCACATCGCAGTGGATGCAATGGAAACGGGATTGCAGCTCGGCCGGCAGCTGCTCCTTGTTGGCCTCCATGCGATCCACGCGCCTGGCCAGACCCACCACCACGACGCCGGCATTGACCAGCTGGCGGGCAATGGCGGCACCAATGCCAGAGCTGGCCCCCGTGACCACAGCCACACGATCCTGCCAGCGGTCCATAACTGCAAAGAGATTAAATTATGAAGGAATTAGTGAGGGTTTCAGATTTTATATCAAAAAAATATTGTTGATAAATTTTTAAATATATAAATTTTGTTATGATATATTTATATATATATAAAAATTAATTTAGATATATTTGTGTATATATATAAATTATTTTAGATATATTTTCTTATAGACTTTAATTTTTTACTTGGTTTATATAAAAAATATTGTACATATATTTTTATATATGTAAATTTTGTTATGATATATTTTTATATACATAAAAATGAATCCATATATATTTTTAAATATATATAAATTATTTTAGATATATTTTCTTATAGATATTAAACTTTTACTTGTTTTCCAAGTATATTTTTTGCAAGTTCCAACTCTCTCTGGCTGACGGCACCTCTTAACTGACTCAAGCTGGCGCCTGGTCGGTGCTTTATATATATTCCCCCCTTTATAACCATCCAAAACCCATAACCCAGACCCAACTTGGGTTGGCTTATTAATTATTAACTATTGAACAGCCCAAGCGCGCCGTTCACACGTGAAATGAATAATTGAGAGAATCCATTCATCACTCAATTCGCGATGTGCCGCGTTTTTATATAGCAGCAATTAAGACGATTTTTTTAGGCGTTTAACGGATCGCAAAGAGTACTTTGTAGACACTAGATAAAAGCCAGCAAACCCTTCGCATAATAAATCAGTTTAAAGTCATAAAAAAATACAAAGTAAACAAATAAAAACTGAACAGTTCTTCAAGAAGTTTGCTGTGTTTCTTGGCGAAATAAATCATTGAAAACTATAAAAAATATATATATATAAATATAGTAAATAAACAAAGTGAGTGATAAATAAATCAAGTGTATTTTTGCGTTGTGAAAATCGAGTAAAAATTAACATATAAACAAGCAAACTCTTAAAATATATTTTATATATGCAAAATATGGTGTATATATTTTTTGTTTTGGTTATATATATTTATAAATTTGTTGTATATATATATAAATAAATATTTTGTAAATATATATCAATATAGTAAACCAACAAAGTGAGAAAAAAATAAATCAAGTGTATTTTTGCGTTTTAAAAATTGGTTACAATAAAAATATAAAAACACAAACTCTTAAAATATGTTTAATATATAAAAAAAAAATGGTGTATATATTTTTTGTATATATATTTATAATTTTTCCGTATTCATAAACAAAACAATATATTTTGCAGTGCCTTGAGTACTTAACAAATTATTCAGAAACACGTGAACTCTGAATATATTCAAATATTCAGAAGGAATGCAACAACCATCTTGGCCTAGTCCTAGAAGGGCTCCCCCATGGGCTTTATGGTCAGCTCGTGCACCTGGACATGCTCGGGCGTGGCCAGGACATACATAATGGCATTGGCCACATCCTCGGCCCTCAGCATGGGCAGCGATTTATAGGCCTGCGGCACCAGCTCCGTGTCCACCAGTCCGGGACTAATGCTCTAAATGGGATCAGATCGTAAAATATATTTTAGGCCTTCAAGTGATCATAAAATCCACATTTTTATGGGATCATAATTAATCCCTATTCAGTACCCACCGTGACCTTGATCGGGGTCTTGAAATCCCTCATCTCCTGACGGAATAGCTCGGTGAGTGCGGTCACCGCATGCTTCGTGGCCGGATACATGTTCAGCTCCTGGTGGCTCCCAGGCAGTGGGTTGAATATATAATGCCCCACAATGCTATTGATGAGCACCACATGACCGTTGACCTGTCGCTGCCGCATCGAGGCGAATGCCCGTTGCGTGCAACTCACCACACCCATCACGTTCGTCTGCAGCACCTGCTGCACGGTGTCCAGTGGCAGGGTCAGCAGCTGGCCACCGGACAGCCTGCCCGCATTGTTCACCAGTATATCGATGCCACCAAGCTCAGCGATTATTGCCTCAAAGGTCGCCGTCACAGCCTCGTTATCCGTGACATCGCACTGATGGATGTGGAGATGGGACTGCTGCTCCTCGGGCAGTTCGCGGCGCAGCTGTTCCAGGCGATCGAGACGACGGGCCAGGGCCACCACCACCACTCCGGCGGAGACCAGGCGACGGGAGAGCTCCGCTCCAATCCCCGAACTGGCGCCAGTCACCACGGCCACGCGGTTCAGCCAACGTTCCATGACGACGATTGCCGGCGAAATGAAATCACAGATCAGAGATCTCTCAGCGAGTTGGGAAGCTGCTGCTGGGATTTCTTACACAGTAAACAATCATGGGAAAAAGTGTTTAAACTTAAAGGGTAATTTTTGAAACATTCGACAAGCTTTTCTATTCTTGTTTTTATTGGGTGAAAAAATCGCTAACATCACGAATATATATGGCTTATAGGGTCGGAAATGTCTCCTTTACTTACAAAACCCCGCTCAAAAGACGATAAGTTTCCTCTATAGAAGGTCTAAAAATGGTCTAAAAATGATCCAAAAATTGCTAAACTCTTCAATGGTTTTTTGATCATAACTTGGCTTAAACCCAACCGATTTCAGTCTGGTTTGGTTTTTTCTTTCTAGTTTTTATAGGAAAACTTTTCTGCATTTAAAACTCGATATATATTTTTTTGGCCAATTTTTTGACAATTTTGATAATGTAACCCCTTACATTTTTTTGAAAAAATTAAAAAAAATTTATTTCTTCCCAGCTATGGCCAGATCGATTCAGCTTTTGATGCTGATCAAGAATATATATACTTTATAGGGTCGGAAATGTTTTCTTTACTTACAAAACCCCGCTCAAAAGACCATAATTTCCCTCTATAGAAGGTCTAAAAATGGTCTAAGAATTGCTAACCTTTTCAATGGTTTTTTGATCATAACTTGGCTTAAACTCAACCTATTTCAATCTGGTTTGGTTTTTTCTACTTAGTTTTAATGGGAGAACTTTTCTGCATTCAAAACTCGATTTACATTTTTTTTGCCCAATTTTTGTCAATTTTGACGATAAAACCCCTTAAATTTTTTTGAAAAAAATTGTAAAAATTTATTTTCTCCCGGTCATGGCGAGATCGATTCGGCTTTCGATGCTGATCAAGAATATATATGGTTTATAGGGTCGGAAATGTTTTCTTTACTTACAAAACCCCGCTCAAAAGACGATAATTTTCCTCTATAGAAGGTCTAAAAATGATCTAAAAATTGCTAAACTCTTCAATGGTTTTTTGATCATAACTTGGCTTAAACGCAACCGATTTCAGTTTGGTTTGGATTTTTCTTCCTAGTTTTTAAGGGTGAACTTTTCTGCATTTAAATCTCAATATCTAATTTTTGGCAAATTTTTTTGATAATTTTGATGATATAACCCCTTGAATTTTTTTGAAAAAATTTATAAAAATTTATTTCTTCCCGGTCATGGCCAGATCGATTCAGCTTTTGATGCTGATCAAGTATATATATGGTTTATGGGGTCGGAAATGACTCCTTCAGCTGTTGATTTTTATTTTAATACGTAAATATCGAGTCAGAGTAATATATGTATATTTAATTTTTCTAATAAAGAAAAAAGAAAAAATTGATAAATAATATACAATTAAATTAAGCAAACTTCATTCTAATTTTAAGAAATAAGCATTGTAAAATATTCATTAATATAGATTTTATATCTCTAAATTGCCAAAAATTAAAGCTTAATATTATAAATAATATCAGAAAAATTGAATTAAAATTTACTATACATTAGAAAACATTTAAAACCATCCCATTTCTCTGAGTGCACTTACATCTACCGAATCGCATTACGTTTTCCGATTGCATAATTCAATCCAACCGCAAAATGGAAATGATCGGATTGCGGCTGAATGGAAACCACAATTGTTTCCCTCAAACTAGATCGTATTTTGGTTTGCTTATAAAATTTATATAAACTTTTACTAATATACCAAAAAACTACCAACTACTCAAAGGGAAATTCCTCTTGCTCTATTTTTGCAAAGAAAAGAAAAGAGAAGAGGAAAAGCAAACACTGCCAAGGGCATAATCATAAATAAATTTTGTTGGCTGATTGGATTATTTATGGGATTATTTGTACCTGTACCGTGAAGGCTTTATGGTACTCGATGCCTCCTGATTTCTGGTTCCTGGTTCCCCCTCCTTTACCAGTTTTCCCTCTCGATTTTCCCCCCCAATTTCCCCGCCCCTTTCCGATTTCCCCCTTGAATAACTAAATCGATGTTGTATATGGAGAGGAGTACGTAATGAAATATTGACGGCTCGTATTCGCAAGTTTGTCGCAGCTGCAAGCCAACAAAAACAACAACAAGAACAACAACAACAAGAAACATAAAAACAAAAACAGAAAATGCCAAAGAAAAACAACAAGCCGCCGCCCCTCCTCAACGACGACAGCTGCACAAAAGTTTTCCCTTTGAAATATAAATAAAAATCAATTTGAGGCGCATTTTACAGCACCGAAACTCAAACAGAGGCGTCGGCTTGGCAGGATAAAAAAAAAAAAGAGGAAAAGCAAGTAAGGGGGGAGGGGCGGCGATTTTTTGGGAGGGGTTCCTTGTGATGTGCCACCTACGCAAGCAAATGTCGGCAATAGTTAACAAATGCCATAGGGGAAACTTCGGTGCCGACAGGTTTTCATGCACCGTGGAAAAGTGGGGAAAATGAGAATTAATAGGAGATAGTTTTAATATTTTTTAAGAGTAATATTTTCAGTACTATTCTAAACAATATAAAATCTTAAAAAAATACTGAGTAAAAGTATGTAAAAATAAATGAAATAGCAAATAAATATTTATTAGTTTAAGGTTTGAATTTAATGTTAACTGAATTAAGCTTCAATGTTAGCACAAAAATAATTTAATAATCAACAATGAAAATAATGGTAAATGTTTTACTTACCAAAGACTTGTGGTTGTGTTTTTTAATTATTTTGCTTAAAATAAGCAACTTATAAATTCTTTTTAAATGAGAAAAAAAAGAAAATATAAATATATATAATAATATAAATGTATTCAAAATAATACAATAATAATGATTAAAAAGTATGAATTTGAAGAATTTGTAAGTAAATTCCATAATGTTTTTCTAGTGCTTAATAATTTTAAACTAAAAATAAATATAAAAATAGAAACAAAACCACAACAGAAGTTTATGCAAGCTTAACAATAAATTAAGGTATACTTTATAAATTATAATATACATATGTAAAAGACCTTGTAAAATTTTAAAATAATAACCTTAACAAAGTTTTTAAATTGTTAACCAAATTCCCAAAGAACTTTCTATTGTTTACATATTTCCTAAGAGTTTCTGGTATTTAATTTTTTTAAGCAAAAAATAAATAATCAATACAACTAAAAAAAATATTTTTAGACTATAATAAACATTAGTAAAGAGCATTTTATTTGTTTAATAAAATTTAAGTGTTTTGGAGTAATTTTGAACTGACAATAAATATGAAAACATTATATATAAATGATTATTTATACCAAATTAATTATAATTATTATTATATAATAATAATTATTACTTTTTAGTTTTAAATATTTAATTATAATTATTACCTATTATTAATTTGCATTTAAATAATTTATATTGAAATACATTTCTTCAAAAAACACTCCTTGGAGAAGTTTTAAAATGACAGTTATTTTACTATTCCTAAAATAAATAAATAAATAAGCAAATTAATTTTTCATTTACCCATAAATACCATTAAAATAATTTTGGGTTCTTTAATAAATCTATATTTTTTATTTATTCAATTTCCCCAAAATATATTTTTGTAGGCTCTGCAATTCCCTGACTGTAGGTCCTGGGCCGCCCTGCTAGGCACACGTGCTATTTGCTCACGTGTTTATGGAAATTGAGCAACGTATTTCAAGTATTTGGAGGAGAGCGCCGTTTATTTGCCGAGACGAGAGACGAAGGGCAGAAAAAATGCGCATGAAAATTTCCACTGATTACGTATTTGCTGAGGAGGAGCTTGAAAAAAGGAGATTGGAAGCTGGGAGCTAGGAGCCAGGAGCCAGGAGCCGGGATCTCTCGATGCTCAGTGCCTGCTCCGGAGTGGCAAACAAGGCCAACTCAGCTCAAGTGGGTGCCGCCGTGTGCCGCAAACTTTTGGGCAAACAAGGATCTATTAGTCGCATTAGACTCGCCAGGATGCGCCACGATGCTTCGGGATGTGCCCCCAGAAAAAGGATGCAAAGGCGATGGCAAAGGCAATGGCAAAGTCGGAGGCACACAGTCACAGGCTGCGGAGGTGGATCTCTGGCAGTGGTCAGAGTTCAATGCCAGCATATGTGCAAATGCACATGCAAATTGGAAAAGCGAAAAGGAAAACTGGTGGAAAATGGAGCCCCGTTTCTCCCCCCCTCCTCCACAGTGGGGCCCCTCTGAATAATGCAAACAGTGGTCGTTGCAGGGATGGGTGGTGGCATAGTCCTAGTTCTCAAGGTGTCGAAGGTAATCACTAGAACTGCACTTTACACATCAAGGTTTTGAGAATATGTAAGTTTATGGTGGGGAAAATGTTTTAGTTTAATAAATATATAAAATAAAAATAAATGAAAAGAATCTCATGAATATATTAAGTTGTTAAGACCCTTTTCTGCTCTTTGTTTTCTTAAAAAGTATTTTATGTCAAGCTTGTTGAGATCTAATTAAAATTTTAAGAATTTATTTAGATTATATTTTACTATCTATATAAATTCTCAGTAGTACTAGTGTATAAACGGAAAATATTTAATAAATATTTAGATATATTTTTAAAATTCTTAAAGGAAACTTTGTCTTTCTGTGCTTTTTCTTTAAATATGTTATTTCAAATTTGTTAGAATAATAAGTCTAAGAATATAAAAAGGTTATACAAAAGGTTTAGTTTAATAAATAAATTAAGGCTCTTTAGCTTATATACTGAAGACTTTTATTAACTTAAATAAATATTGAAAATGTTCCTCGGCTTATTTTATTTTATTATCTTAATTTATTAACTTATTTTATTTCTTAAAAGAAACTTATAAATTCTGGTTATGATTTTCTTTAAAAATTGTTTATATCAAGCTTTTTAAAAATCAATTAAAATTATGAGAATATATAAAGGTTGTAAAATATTTAGGTATTGTTTAAATATGTAAATAAATAATCGATTAATAGAATCTTGTATATTTATATAAATTTTATTGTTGGAATAAACTTTGTAATTCTGGTCTTTGTTTACTTAGGAATAGTTTATTTCAAGCTTATGGCAATATAAAAATTTTTTAGAATATTAAAATAAATAAATAAAATAATAAAAATAATAATAATAAATAATATATAAAAGTTAATTAGTTTATATATTAAATCCTTAAAGAAAACTTATTATTTTTAATCTTATTGTTTCTTAAAAATATTTAATTTCAAACTTCTTAAGGTTTAATTCCTTTTAAGCATCTGAAATAATATTAATTTAACTTAAAGCCTTAAAAACTTAAATGTGTAAACACATGTATTTAAAAGCTTTTTAATTTGTTTACAAAACAATAAACCAAATTAATTTATCAACAAAAATAAACCATATTAATTTGCAAATAAAAATATAAGCTTATTTTAATTAATATCCAAATAAAAACATATATTCCTCAAATTACGAACTTTTTATCCTCCATATTTATTATTATTTCCCATATTCCCTTCCTTTTGAGGCTCTCCGTTTCGTATCCGAATTTCCCCGGGAAAAATCTATCTTGTAGTTCTTTGTGTTCGTGGTTTTTCCTTCTGTTTTTCTTTTTTTCTTTTTTTTTTGCAGCTACTTTGATTACGCATCGCATACATTTTGCCGCTTCAACAGAGGCGAGTGGAACAGCTGCTCCTGGCTTCAGATCCTTGGAGCTGCTGCTGCTCCTGATGCTCCTTGTTGTGTCTTCCGCTGCTCCTGCTGCTGTTCCTGCTGCTGCTGCTGCTGCCGCCTCTGGTCATAATTCAAATTTGCAGTTTTCTATGCTAATTCGCCTGATATCGCCATCGCCGGTAAGATGGCGGCGGAATCTCGAATCTCGAATCTCTGGCCACAGAAAGTGTGCCGGAAATTTATGCAGTCCTGGCCATATGTGGTCCGGTTGCCACAATACCTTCCCCCCTCTCTCTCTCTCTCTCCCTGTGCTGCCCCCGTGGCAACGAGAACGGGTTATGCGAAATTCAAATGAGAACTATGGCATAAGGCAGTCAGTGATGTCCAGTTTTATGGACAGCTATATATATTTGGTATTACGTTTTTGTTTATATATGATATATTTTTCAGAAAACCAAAGATTTTTTTAATGCTAATTATTTTTCTTAATATTTAAGATTTAATATAAATTGTAGAAATTTTTTACTGACTTGAAAAGGTGAGCAAATAATTTACTCGAATTTTAAGAATTATGTTGCTTATATTTAAAGTTTTTAATTTACGATTTCTCTTTGTATTTTTATTTTATGTATAAGTTTCTAGCCAATTTTCGATCTATAATATATTTTAAATTTTATTTCAAATTATTTGTACCACTTTTTAATTATAAAATATTAAATTGAATATTATTATAATTTTACCATAATTTATATTTAAAATGCATTCAATTAAAGGAAACTTTAATAAACCTGTTTTTTTTTTTTTTTTAATCATAATATCATAATCATAATAATCATAATTTAATATTTTCAGCTTAAAAAATAATTAAAGTAATATTTTCTGCTGCTAAAGAACATGTAATGTAATAAAATTTTTTTAAGTATTAAAATAAAGTTTCAAACTTTGGCCTATATTTAAGGGATTAAGTATACGTATTTTTAAGCTTATTTATTTTAAGATAAGTTTTAGCCATTTCTTTAAATAAACAACTTTTAGCATGCAGGTTAAATTTAAAAATGCATTAAAAAAGGAATTTTTTTTGTGTTTTTATAAATATATTTCTGTAAGAAATAATGGTTAACATTTATAGCTTTTAAAATGTAAATTAGGTAATATTATTTGTTGATTAAAAAAAATTTAAAAACATATTTTCTGGCAGATTAAAAATATGTTCCAAGTATTTAAAGAATTTAAAGGCATTTAAAGATATTTTACATTTAAATTAAAATAAACATTTAATTAATTTAATAATTGCTTTATCTTACTTTTTGCTTTGTTATTTACTGTGCTTATTTTTTTACTGTTATTAACTATCAGTTTTTGTTTATTGAAAATATGTTTTAAATTTTATATGAATTAAATTTCAAGGAAATATTACATCTTTGATAAAATAAGTTATTTTATTCTAGAAAAATATTTTTTTGTGAAAGAAATCATGTGGTTAATATTTAAAGCTTTTAAATATATTAACAGCTAACTAAAAAAAAATAAAAATAATTTTTTTGAAATAAAAATGTACTTTAAGCTTTTGCTTACATTTAAAACATTTTATTGATATTTGCATTGTGTCATATTGGCTTTTTATTTAGTTTTGTTAACTAAATTTTATTTTATTTATTATTATTTATTATTAATTATTATTTATTATTATTTATTATTATTTATTATTATTTATTAGTATTTATTATTATTTATTATTATTTATTATTATTTAATTTTATATTATTTTATTCTATAAATTTTGCTTTTATTATCCTTTATATACAAGAGACTTTTCCCCATTTTCCCATCACTGATTCCCACTCCTCAAAGGACCCAAGCAGGACCAGCAGGCGACAAGTGAAATGTGCAGGAACACGCGACATTTGCGATTTGCATTTGGCCCTCTGACCCTCGAAGGCGTCGCCAGCTGTTTTCATTATGCCAATTTGTCTTGGCCCCCCCTTCCCCGATTTCAGTTCCCTTTTGCCAGCATCCTGCTCCCTGCTCCCTGCTCCCTGCTCCCTGATCTCTTCCCAAAGTCCCCCCAATCCTGGAATCCACATAATTATGTAAGCAGCTGCTGGCAGGGTTGCCCGCGTTGCCTGCTGCCGGCCATTTGGATGGTTTATGCGTTTGCTTTTATGGCCAAAAGTCCTCAACTTGGGCCAGGTAATTGTATGTGTGTGTGTGTGTGTTATGACCGCCAATAAACTGGCCAAAATAACCGCACAAATCGCTGCCTGCAACAATGTCCTGCAGGATGCTAACTGCAGACAGCCTTCAGCTTTCAGCGTTCGTCATGATTGATTCGATTTTAATGCGTATCGAAATTTATTTTTATCTTCTTGGATTTTATTTTTTATTTTAATTTTGATTTTGATTTTATTTATTTGTCCCTTTTGGCTCCGCTCAGAGGACAGTAATTAGTTGTAGTCGCTGGCTGCCAACTGGGCTGAGGCGGATATCCTTTTCTGTCTTGTCTTTGGCCAGGTTCGGTCTCAGTTTCAGTTTCAGTTTATGACGGCTCCATCCGCCACGAGCGAATTGGCCAGCGGCCAGGATTCCGTCCAAATGCGATTACGAATGCGGTAAATGGCGCGATTTGTTTGGCTCCGCAGAGTTTCAATTTTTAAGCTTTTTTTAAGCACCTTTAAACTTGGGGCCAATAAATTATGTATATTTTTTGAAATAAAATGTTGAATTTGGGGAGCTAATTATTTCAATGACTAAAAATGCACTCTTAGGCAAAGAAATATTACGAGAACCTTTAAAATGATTGAAGAACTTTAAAAAAAAATTAACATAATGTGTAAAAAATGAACAAGTTCACTTAAATAAAAAGAGAAAAAATGAAGAGTTAAATATATAAATAAATAAGAGATCAAAAATGAACTGAGCAAAAATGAACAAGAGACCAAAAATGAACAACTTTACAAAGAGAATCAAGATAGTTAAATTAAAGAAATGAACACCCAAATGAACAATAGAAATAAATATGTGACCATAATATAAAAAGGGCACAAAATAATATAATAAATAAATAAAAAATGAATCAAATAAAATAGAAGCAAAAAAAAAAACAAAAATGAACCGAGGAATATAAAAGCAAAAACTAACAAAATGGCTTAAAAAAGCAAATATTAATAGTTTAACAAAAATGTACAATGGATAAATTAAGAAAAAATATAATGAAACTATAAATGATAAAAAAAAAACAATTCCACAAGTAAAAAAGGAAGCAAGAAATCAAAAATGACCAAGGGAATGAATGAAAGAAGGGCCAATTTTAAGAATGAAAGAAAAATGAATACGAGATCAAAAATGAACAACGGATCTAATAAAATAAAAGGAATTAAAAAAAAAAACATTAAAAATGAGCTAGAGAAAAATAATAACAAGTCGAGACAAATAAGAAATAATAAGCAAGAATAAAAATGAATATCACATAAATTAAATGAGCAAAATGAACAAAATGAACAATTAAAAAGCAGCCAAAGTGTTAAACTATTCCCAATAGCTTAAGGAAGCAAACATGAAGAAGCCCAACACTACCTGTAATTGTTATCCTCTTTTCGAGTAACACTCAAGACAATTGACAGGACCTCCTCGGTTCCCTTAAACATATATATATATGTATGAAAAGCAAGCGGAAGTGGTGGCAGTACCCAAGGGGCAAGCTCTCGAAGGGTGATTTTCACAGGCAGCGAAGGCTGGCGGGCGTGAGGGGGGGAGGAAATCTCATTTGGCGCTTCCTTGGCAGATGCCAGTCAATCGTTTCAATATTATTCAATAACACGCCTCCAGCCCTTTGCCTTGGCTTGGCCCCACCACCCAGCGGCCAGATGTCAGAGGCGTCTCATATTCGTAAACAAGTTGATTTCGCTCGGCAGCCTGTGTGTGGTGTCCTCATGTCATTTATTTCAGCTCATTTATTGATTCATATATATTTTTGCGGCTGGCAGGACCGGGAGGAGACACGTGTTCGCCGCCAGATATATGCCAGGATCTGGCAGATATAACAGAAGGACCCGGGACGTGCAGGACAAATGCCACGGACCAAGTGGCCATTTGCTGGCAATTTTTACAGGGAAAAAGATTACAGATAACATATATAAACCTTTGAAAATAATATATATTGCTTAAAAATATACAAAATAATTTTATAGTATTAATCAAGACTAGGAAATATATTTTTTATGGCATTTATATTGTTTGTTATTTTTTAAAGTATTTTTTATACTTTTCAAAAAACCTAAAAAGAAGTTTAATTCCTAAAAAGCTTAAGGAAAATGGATTGCATAAAAAAAAATATAAATAATAATATACTACATAAATTCTATATAGATATATTTCTAATCAAGACTTAAATATATATATTTTAAAGGCATGTAATAATAAAAATAATTTTACTTACTTTCATTTGTATTTTTAAGACAGTTTCAAGTAAATATTTCATAATTTAAAAGCACTTGCTTGTAGTCTTTCCCTAAAACTTTCTTTTAATTAGAAAAATCTTAAGAAATGTATTTTTAATTAAATAATTATAAAAACTCATATATATAATAATTTGTTATTTATTACTACAAATTAATTTCTTGCTTATATTTTATGTATTTTATTTTCTATTTTGTATTTTGTAACTATTTTATATTATTAAAGAAAAAATTGCGTTGAAGCTCTTTCAAGACTTACCTTTAATAAGTAAAATCTTTTTTGCAAAGGTTTTTTTAATTTAATAATTATATATACTATAAAGTATATTTCTTTTCCTGTTAATTGTATTTTTTATATTTTTAAGCCTGTTTAGAGGAACTTGAAGGTAAGAGGACATATCTTGCTGAGAACTGCAAGAATTTAAAAAAGAATTAAAAGAATTTAAGCCTTGCCTTTAATCAGAAAATTATTTTAAAATATCTAATAAATTCCATAATTATATAGATCATAAACTTAACAATTTGTAATATTTTTTTTTACCCTGAGTCAATGTGTTATTCTTATTTTTTTTCTCTAAATATTTTTAAGGCAGGTAACCTTTTATATTCTAAGAAGACATGCTCTAAATCTATCCGTTAGCTTTCTTTATAAAATATAAAATGTACTTTTAACTTTAGAAATATTTTAATAATATTATTGAAAAATTTGTAGCTTTTTTATTAAACCGAATGAACAAATTTTTATTTTTGTTTTATTATTGTATATAATTTTTAATAGTTTTAAGGCAATTTAAGGAAATGCTTTAAAGCTTCTCTTAAACTTTCTTTTCAATATAAATATCTTTGGAAATTCCCAATAAATTTTATAGTTATTTAAGATAACTTCGGCAACTTTAAATAATTTTTTGTAACCCCAAATAAAAATATATTTTTCTTTCAGTGCCTCCTGAAACTATCAATTTGCTGACAGCGTATTTTCATCACGTGTCCGAGCTGGAATCCAGCGAGTCGGAAGTAAACTCATTAGGCCCAGCCAGGTGCCGCAGAATCGTAGAAAGTATGCCCAAAATTAAATGGTAAATTCCCAAAAATATATATATATATATAAAGAGAGATAAAGAGAGAGAGAGATAGATAGGGAGATAGAGATAGGAGAGTGCTACATGTGTAGCCCGGAAATGGCAGATTTATTTGACTCGAAAAAACCAGTCACGTCACGGGATTCCCGAGGACTGGCCGCAAAAGTTGAACATAATATTTTATGAGGACTTCATGGCCAAATCTCCGCCAGAGTCCCATGTGTGTGTGTCTGTGTGTGTGTATGCACTGATTGCAGCAGCATCCGGATTTTGAGCATCCGCCATGATAAATGGCCGCAACATGCAGCCAAAAATCTGCTGCAGTGCCAGACGAGTAAAAAGAAGGAGGTCTCTGGGCATGATGTATCAAATTATGAAGAAATAATAATAAAATGTTGCACAAAAGACATCCTTACAACTCTGTTGATGATAAATGAAGCCAAGGGCAAGTCCTCCATTTGGGGTCATGGCTCAAGATGTGGACTTTGGGGCTGCATCTGTTTCTGTTGACTTTTTTTCCTTTGAATTGCACAAAGATTGTTTTTTGTCTTTGAAAACAGAAAGTTTTAAAGATAAATAAATGGGGGAGAATTTATTTTGAAATAATTTATGATACTTCTTGAAGTCCCTTTGACACTAAAACATATTTTACAAGTTTTAGTTTTATTAATGGAAAAATGTAAAACCAGTTTCCTGTTTTTTTATTATTTTTCCATATTTTATTTGTTGCTTTCAGCTTACAAGCTTTTAGCATTTTAGCATTTTTTGCTTCCCTTTTCCCTTTTAACTTAAAAATTAATTAATAAAACACATTTTGCATTGCTTAATATTTGTTGTTTCAATATTTATTTTCTCATTTTTGACTAGGTAATGTTCCATCATAATGCTTTTTGTTGTTTTTGGTTTTGTTTCGGTTTTCGGTTCATAATAATTCAATATATTGTATTTAGTTGATCGGTTAATATACCATTTAGCGACCACTTCCGGCAGCAATTAAGCCCCTTTTTCCGACACGGATCCGGGGCTATATATATTGCAGCGGACGATCGTGAATTTTGTATAATTAATATATATATATATTTGTGTATATATATATATATAACTATAACATGTGAGAGTGTTTTAGTTGTTCTTTTCGGCTTTCTTAATGTTGGATTCTTGTTTTTATTATTGTACATACAATACATATGTTATAGACGATATATATATATATATAATTTATGTAGAATTAAACGTAGGTAAATAATGTAACATACAATACATGAATGAGGGCTCTCAGGGGGGACTTCTTAGGGATACAATATACATATATATTCTCTATTATAATTCAATTCGTTAGAATGGCAATGCTTGGACTTGGGGTCTTGGATTAACGTTTATCGATAGGCTTTTATCGGGTTATCGAACAGAGGCTTGGGGGTGAGAGCGGAATATACACATACGTATATATATATATATTCATATTTAACACTCAATTAACAAATCTATTATTATGCAATCTTGCTAGTTAACTCAATCAATCAATCAATCAATCAAATACGTGTGGCATATAGTTTCTATGAATATCTTCGGTTTTAGTTTAGCTTTCGATTAACCCATCTCTTAGTTTTCTTTTTTTTTCGTTTTCTTACTTTTGCTTCAACAAAGATGATTTGCCTATATGGTTTTTTTATTTTTGTTTTTCTTTTATCGATTTATCGCTTGTCTTTTAAGGTTTTTTAGTTTGAATATAATTTAAATTTGATTCACAACAATAACATTTGAATACGCTTTTCCATTTCCGTTTCCGCTTCCCGTTTTTTGCCGCTGCAGTTTTCTGAAGTTTCATCTCTAAATTTATCGTTAAATCAATGGTATACGTAAAGCTTAGAGTGTATATCTGATGTGGCTATGGATAGTCGCAGTTCGCAATTCGCAGTTTTTCTATTTAAGGATCTGACCTCCAGTGTTGGTTAGGGCTGGCAGCTTGCAGCGTTCAGTGTTGGTTAATCCAGCTTCACAGGAAGCTTCTTCCTTTACATTCAGTATGGGTTAACTTTGTGTAAAGCCAGGCACTTCCTTCAGTTTCCTTCAGTGTTGATTAACCCTCCTTGAAGCTGGCAGCTTATCCTTTTGCGTCCAGTGTTGGTTAACTCTCTGTGAAGCTGGCAGCTCGGTTCGATCTCGGCATGTGTGTGAATGTGTGTGTGCGTGTGCCCTCCAGTGTTGAGCTTTCGTTTTTTTTCTTTTTCTTCGAATACAGGGGTTGGAGGGTGGCATTTGGGGGCGTTAACGAACACTCCTCTGCTTTGCTCACTTAAGCGTAGTTGATGTATGTGTATGTAAGGATGATGTATGTATGGCGAAATTGCTTGTCACTTGTGGCTTAATCCCTACTTCAGATCAGATTACATCAGCGTATATAGAGTATATATTTAAATATATATATATATCGTTTAGTGTTGGTTTAGTTGTGTGATTATAACCATTATCCCTATGCATATGTATGGGTTGACTTTACGTACGATTTCTGGTCTGATATTGATTAACTTTAACGTGATCGTATGGCTACAAGTAACGCAGTTTAGTTGGTTTTAGATTTAGGCTAAGTTAGTTGCAGTGTTTAGGGTTTAGTTAGATCAGAGGATATATAAACTATATAGAATGTATGATGCTCTAGCTAACACATCCAGTTCCTCCTCCAGTATTGAGTTGACGTTTTGTGTGTCGATCGTCCATCAGCTTCAGCTCTCGACATCTCTTTCCTTTCCTCCTTTGGCTTTTTACACAGTGTTCATCATCATCATCATTAGCCTCTCCATCGATCGATTATCAGTTATCAGTATCGTCATCAGTATCGTTCATCGTTCATCGTACATCATTCATCAGCCGCTGCCCTTAACATTATTGTCAACTAATCTTTATCTAACTTCGAAGCGATGAACACGCTGCACA
Source organism: Drosophila seguyi (assembly GCA_008042675.1). NCBI lineage: Eukaryota > Metazoa > Arthropoda > Insecta > Diptera > Drosophilidae > Drosophila > Drosophila seguyi. The sequence continues at coordinate 87,390 of VNJU01001248.1, read as the reverse complement.
AGCTAGAGGAAAAATTGCAGCAAACGCACATGAAAATATATATGTATGTATATATATATATAAATATATATACATATATATATATATAGTAGGTAGGTAGGTAGATAGGTATATATTGGGGAGGGGGGCAGATATATCTATGCGTATATATATAATATGTATATAACAAGAACGATTTTTTTTCGGGTAAACCATGCACGAGGAATATCTACAGAAAGCCGCTTAGGGTTGCCCTGCCATTTGGGGTTTGGATTTCCGGTTTCCGGTTTCCAGCTGCCGGTTTCCGGTTTTCTTGGCTTAGTTGGAATCCGTATCCGAATCGCTGGGCGGAACTGGTGAGGCAGTCGGCTTTGGGGCCGAGCTGGTCGTCGTCTCCTCACGAATGGGACGCGTTGCCGCCAGGTACGCGTTCGTGGACTCGCCGTGCGTGGTCTCGATGCCAACCCTGGAAAAAGGAGAGGTTGAAAATTAATTAATTACTGGTCAGAGGTGTACGAAATTTGCCAGGAGTTTTCTCAGTGTTTTCACCAAAGTTCTGTTTAACTGGAGGTTAATTTAAATATTTGTTTAATTATTTTTGAAAGCCTCAAATGGTAAAAATCGATTTACTTATCGAATGGAAGAAAGTTCGGGATAAACTTCATGTTAAATTTAATCTGCATGCTAAATTTTGATAAAAGTTTCCTGTTCCTGTTAATTAAATCAAAAAGGAGGTTAGTTTAAACTTATGTAAACTTCGGGTTAAGCCTCATGTTAAATTTAATCCGCCTGTTAAATTTTAATACAAGTTTTCTGTTGTTGTTAATATTTACAAATTAATTTAAATCAAAAAAGGTTAGTTTAAACTTATGTAAACTTCCGGTTAAACATCATGTTACATTTTTAATCTGCCTGTTAAAATGTTTTGACTCTTCTTTATGTTGTTAATATTTATATTTTTATATAAAGCTTAATTAATTGTAAGGTTTAAGCTGAAATAAAGTCCATGTTAAATTTATATCTGCAAGATAATCATTTTTAAATATTTCTAATTTTTTTTTTTTTAATTTTTAATTTTTATAAATTAAACTTAATCAAAGTTGAGGTTAGCTTAAACTTTTGTTAACTTCGGGTTAAACTTCATGTTAAGTTTATTTTATTTTTTAATATTTTTTAATTTAAAAAACAAAGAGGTTAGTTTAACCTAATTTAAACTTTCGGTTAAACTTCATGTTAAATTTATATCTGCCTGCTAATTTTTTTTTAATTTTTAAATTAAAAAAAAAAGCGTTAGTTCAACCTAATTTCAACTTCGGGTTAAACTTCATGTTAAATTTAAATCTGCCTGTTAATCTCTTTTTAATACTTTTTTATAATATTTATATTTTTATATTCAACTAAGACAAAGAGGAGTTTAGTTCAAATTAAAGCAAAATCTATTTCCTTTCATAAATTCTTCTTTTAAAATTAATTTAATTAAAATTAACAACTACCAAAATTTAACCACAAGTTAAACTGAACTCAAACACTTTACTTTGGCTGTGGAGAAAACCAAAGCTTCAGGACTGACTACTCACTTGTACTCGTGCCGTGCCAAATAGCGGACGTACTTCTCCGGCGGCTCATCGGCATCCGAATCCTGGACACTCACGGAGCGCACGGTGGTATGCGAGACCTGCGTGGCGGGCATGGTGAACTCCACGAATGCGTATGGCGCCAGTTCGCTGGGTATCTGGTCGTACGATGTGAGGGCCATCCGGCAGACCAGCTGGTGGGTGGTATAGGCACCTAAATAGATCGAGATTAATACCAGATACCATGAAAGTTAAAGCCCATAAAACTCCATTTCGACCCTTTGCATCCTTGGTAATTCCCCGTTGGAATAGTGACTCACCCTGACCCTCCTTGGGCAAGCGAGGACATCGCCAGACAATGGCCCGATGATGATGCTCGTACTTGGCCTGACCGGAGGTTACCTCGATGAGTGACTCCTGCAGCGTGTCCACGGCTCCCAGGATGCGTTCAATGCCCTTGATTTTACCAGTGCGTCGATGTGCTGACTTGACTGAACCATATCTGCTCCGGAAGAAAGAGATTTAGAGCGAGAAGTTAAGGTTGTGTGGCGTTATTAGAGACTCTCTCCGAGTTACCCACCTGAAATGCTTCTCCACGCGAAACAGATAGATCCAGCACTCGGGTATGGGGAAGCGCACGGAGACATCTTCGCAGGGTATCTGTCCCAGCTTGCGGGAGGTGAAGCCGGGCACAAGGATATCAGCCCTTAGCTCAACCTTGTTGCCAGTGACGCACCAGGTGGCCTTCAGCTGGAGCGGAAGTTCGCGATTCTTGGGCGGACGAACGCGGAAGCGCAGCAGTTCTATATAGTTGGCATCGGGCGGTTGGAATCTAAAGTATATTCGGGGATATAGTAAATATATATAGATAGAAGTAGTAAAAGATCTCCTCACTTGATGGTGCGCGTTCGCTCGTACTCCTGCTGATTCACAACGCTGTGAAATTCGACCGCCTCCAGGCGGATCCACTCCTCGGTGGCCACGGGTATGATGTCATGACGACCCACCACCTCCTTGCCCTGCCGCCACATATCGTTGACGCCCAGCTCAATGGTCGGCATGCCGGTGAGAAAGGCCAAAAAGAACAGGCGCACCCGGGCGATCTGCTTTAGGATCTTTCCCTCACTGTCCTGCTCCACGGTTATCTCATCCACCGCCGTCACCTGCACCTCTTCCATTTTGTAGGTCAAGGCTCGTTCCCGCAACGCCGGGAGCTTGAACAGCGCCTCCTCGATGCACACCGAGAACTGTTTCATATCCTCGTACGTCATCGAACCGATCTTGAAGAGTTGCGACGATTGCGGCGCATGCTCCACCGGCAGACCGAGCTTCTTCAGATCGCTGCCGAACTCCTTGACGCCCTCGTAGTCGCCAGCGATGGCATATTGTGCGAACTTCGTCAGCTTATTGGTGATCCTCTCCGCCTTGGTCACCTGGCCGGGCCGCACGCCCGGCCGCTCCTTGTAGAAGATGTACTGCAGCTTCATCGTGAAGATCTTGCCGAACTGATCGTACTGCTGCGATCCGATCTCCGACACCGAGTACGACGGCTGCAGCGGCAGCTCCTGGAATGGCTGCTTGTCGCCGGCCTGATTGAGCAACTGCACCACCGGCACATCGTTCTGCACCACCAAACGCACGAAGATCTTCTTCCAGAATCGCTGGCCGGTGATCTTCTTCTTGTTCGGCTGACGCAGCTGCATCTCCCAGCCGGGACCGATGTAGTGCAGCCGGGGGAACTCCTCCAGCGGCTGGGACACATCCTCGTCGTAGAGCGGCGTCTGTGGCGTGTCCTGGGAGTCGGTGCGCTTCATGCTTGTCACGGAGCCCTCGGGCGGGGCGCCGGGTGCTGGGAAACCGCTGACATCCTCGAAGGGATTCACCGTTTGTGAGCCAGGCGGCGATGTGGCCGCTATGGTGGTCCTGGCCGGCGGCACTGGTGGCGGCGCCAGTTGCGGAGCCACGCCGCCGGAGCCCTCAGCCTTGGGGCGTATGACCACGCTGAACTCCTTGTCCACCGATTCCACCGAGTCGGCGCGAGCGGGCGCCTGCATGGCATAGAAGTCGTCGTCCTCGTTGCCGAAGCCATCGTCCGCCGAGGTGCCGGCGTCGCCGAAGGCGCTGGCCGAGATCGGGGCCGAGCCGAAGGCGCTGTCGCCCCAAGCTGGAATTTTATTTGAAAAATATATATTTAGTGGGGAAATTTTTTATTAATTGGGGAATTAAGAAATTGCATGACTTCTCGTAAAAAAAATTAATAAAGGCCTGAGACTCATGGCAAAATATGTGTTTATCGAAAATATATCGATTGTTTATGAAAAAGTTTATATATAAATTGATAAAGTGACTATATATGTTTTAGAAGTCATTGTTTTGTCATATTATTCAAATATATAAATTTGGAAAATAAAATTAAATTAATTATAAAGAATTTATGAAGCTACTCTTCGATAATTTCGATATTTTAAAATTAAAAGCGATATTTAATCGTCTTAAAAATGTGTATATTTATTTTTCATATGATATTGATGTTAATTTTATACTTTTGAAGCTTTTCCTATCCCTTTATGTTTTTTTAAACTAAAAACTGACTAAAAAAATATTAATTTCAATATTAAATATATATTTTATGCATAAATCGATAAATAATTCCATAATGTTGCTATTTGAAAGTGATAAATCCAAATTCTATTACATTATTAAAACCAAAATAATAAACCAAAGTAAGAAAATAAATTGAAAGTAAATTTTTAGATATTTTTGCATTAAAATCGATTTTTAAAATATTTAAAAATTTCGATACATCAACAATATTTTCGATATAATATTAAAATGTATTAATTACTTATTTAAAATATATTTAAACTGACTTTTCTCTCTTTTTTCCTATAAATCCGGGTTACTAATGAATATTTTTTCGATATTTGACAAAACTCTTAAGTGTTTTTTTATATTTTTAAATGTTGTTTGATATTTCTAGTAATTTATCGATATTTTTCGATATTTCACATATTTTCTCCATCTCATTTTTAATGCGGCTTAAAAGTTAATTTTATTTGAAGAATATTTATAAAAGAAAATAAATATTCTTCTTATAAAATTCCCTTTCAAAATTCAGTAATAAATATAAACTTTCACACAACTCACCATCCCCGCCCGTGGGCGTTATGGCTCCCGATCCGCCAAATCCGTCCAGGATACTGATATTGTCCTTCTTCACCGAATCAAACTTGGCCGAGAAGGCATCGAACTCGTCCGCCGGCTGCGGCGGCTCCACGGCAAAGATGTTGCTCGCATAGCTGGCCGCCACCGCTGGCTCCACACTCGCCACGGCCTCCATTTCCGGTTCCGGATCCACAGCGAATATGTTGCCCACACTGGCAGCCGGCACGGGTGCAAAGGCTGGCTCCTCTTCCTCCTCGGGACTGGCAAAGGGATTGGCGGACAGCTGGCCACTGGCCATGGGAAAGTCCAGGCCAGTGTCCATTTGCTCCGGTTCCGGTTGCGCTTCGGCTACCGCTTCCGTTTCCGGTTCGAATGATAACACTTCCGGTTCAGCCACCGGCTCAGGCTCTGGCTCCGGCTCTTGCTCCGGCTCTGGTTCGGCTTGCACCTTAACCTCTGGCTCATCCTCATCATCGGAACGCGGCAGATCCTCCACCGTGGTGATCTCAATATCCGGCGTCGGCGCCCGCTGCCTGCTGGCCGTTTCCGGCGGCGCTGTCATGTGATTCGCCTGCCGCTCCAGCCCGGTGGCCGCCTGCGGCTGCGACGTAATGTCGTGGGTGCTCTCATCGGGTCGTGTCAGCAGCGAGGTGAAGATCGGCTCATCCCGTGACCCAGTGCCATCGGGATTCTCCTCGTCCACAGCTGGCGGAGACGCCGCCTCCTCCGCGGACATCTTGACATCCGGCAGATCGTCATGCAGGAGATCCGGCTTGGGTGCCGGCGGTGCTGCCGGCTGCTCGAACAGACTGAGGATGTCCTCCTTCGTTTTGGGTGGCGGCGGCTTTGCCGGCTTGCTGCTCGTTGTCCCGAACATGTCCAGCAGGTCATCCGCCTCGGCGGCGGGAGCGGGAGTGGGAGCAGGAGTGGGAGCTGCCGCCACTGGATGTGGTGGCGGTGGTCGTTGTGGCAGCGCCGCCTGCTGACCCGGTGGCGTGGGACGTGGCGGTGCTGGACGCGGCGGCGGCGGACGTGGTGGCTGCTTCACTGGCGATGCCGGCATGGGCGTGGCTGCCTGAATATTGGGCAGAGCCGTTGGCACCGCAAACGGATTGTCCAGGGGAGTCGTCATAGCACCACCGCCACCACCCATTAGGTCAGCCTCAACCACACCGCCTTGGGCACTGGAGCCGCTGTCCATGGAGACATCGAGGAGATCGGCCAGCCCAGAGTCCGGCGTGGGACTGGGCGAGTGGAGATCCCGCATGGAGACGGGACTGGGCGAACGGGTGGCCGGTATGCGGCCCAGTAGCTCCGAGCTGGTCTCCTCCAGCTGGCTGGAAACTGTGCTAATGAGATCCTGGGTGCTCTGCGGCGGCGCCTGGGGACGTGGCGGTGGTGGCGGGTGGGGATGAGCTTGAGGCTGGGTCTGGGCGGGATCCTCCTCGCCGGCGGCTGACTTCAGGCTGAGGGCATCGTCTTCCGCTTCGATGGTGGTGCCAAAGAAGCTCATTGCCGGATCGAGATCGTTGAGAGGAGCTGCCTCTGGCTCCGCTGCATCGGGTTCCGGCTCCTGGTCGAGTTCGTCGCCGCCAAAGGCAAAGGGATTGGAGGCTCCAGCAGTAGCTGTAGCTGAGCCAAAGGGATTATCCGTGCCGGAGTCATCGGGATCTGATTGCATGAGAAAGGGATTGGCGGCCAGATCGCCGCCATCCAGGTCGTCGTCCATGAGAAAGGGATTGGCCATGATGATGGAGGTGAGTGTCTTAGGTGTCCTGTGTCCTGTTTATCCTGTTTATCCTTCGTACTTTCCTGGAGTTCCTAACGTTCTATTAACTCGCTTTCCAACAACTTGATTTCCGTCTCTCCGGGCGCTAGATTCTCCGCTATGGAGGTGTCAAAGGGATCAATGTCCTGGGCCGGCAGCTGGGGACGCGTGTGCGTCGAGGGCGTTAGCACCTTGTCCCCCAAGCCCAGCTCCTGGGCGTCGCTCTGAACGTCGAGGACGTCGGTCACCGCCTGCCGCTGCTTCGTCTCCGGCAGCAGTTCGTTCTCTAGAAGCTTCAGTTCCGTCTCTCCCGGCCTTAGATTGGCAGCTATCGAGGTGTCAAACGGATCAATGTCCTCCTCCGCCTCCGCCTCCTCCTCCTCGTCGTCGTCGTCGTCGTCGTCAAAGTCACCTCGTCGGCGCTTGGTCAGCTGCTTTCGCTCCTGTGCTGGCGTCAAGACCTTGATATTAATATTCTCCTCGACGGCGAGTAGCACCTCCGCGGGCACCGGCGTGGGTGGAGCGCGGGGATCAAAGTCCGGATCGGAGAGGCTGTGCCGCAGACTCTGGGCCAGATCCTTCTCGATGTGCTTCAGCTCAATGTCACTGAGCTTTGCCTCTGGCACGTACGATGTATCGAAGGGATCCTCCGATTCGCGTTCCCGCTCCTCGATGGGCTTGCTCGCCGGGGCGTAGTAGGGCGTCAGTGGCTTCTTATTGACACCCGGCACGTCGTTGCCAATGCCAAGGAGATCCGGTGCCGGTACCAGAAAGCCCACGCTCTTCGCCTGAATGTTCAGGCTCAGCGAGGACTTGCGGCGAGCGGCGTCGAAGGCTCCGTCCTCCGTTGGCTGTGCCAACTGATCCTTGGCGGCCGGCGCCTGCTCTTCCTGGCCGGCACGTGGATCAAAGTCCGGATCACTCAGCGAGTGCTTCAAGCTGCCGGACTCGTCGAGCAGGAGCTCTCGCTCCAGAAAGCGCAGCTCCGTGGCCTTGGGCTGGACCAAAGCCGACACTGCCGACGTGTCGAAGGGATCAAAGTCCTCCGGCGGCTCCTGATCGATGCTCAGAGTTGGGGCCAAGGGTGCGGGCACCACCTGGCTGAGATCGGTGGCACTGCCGGCAAGTAGGTCGCGCGCAGGAGCAGCTAGACCGCCGCCGCCGCCGCCGATGGGCTCCTCGGCACGCGGATCAAAGTCGTCGTCCTCCTCGAGAACGGTGGTCTTCTTGATCACCTGTTCGGCGTAGTTGGTGTTGAAGGGATCGTCGTCGGGATTCAAGTCCTCGTCGTCGTCGTCGGAGACGTAGATGGCGCCGGGTACGATGTGGGGACCGGTGGCCGGGCGAACTGGTGGCGGTGGACGCTTGGGTTTGCCTGTAGAAAAAGCAAAACCAGACAAAGGATATCAAGATTTCCAGAGAAAGAAAGATAGAGAAAGAAAGAGTGGTAAAAGAGCTTGACTTCCTGTCTCACCTGCTTCCGTTTCCGGTTCCGGTTCCGCCTCAAACTCCGCCCAACTTGCCTCGGCGGGCAACTCCGCCGCTGGCAAGTGCACCTGACTAACGATGGTCACCTCCTCCTTTTTGGTTAACGACTCGGCAGCTAATTCGGCAAACTCGTCGTCCTCCTCGTCCTTGAGGGCATCGAATTCGGCTAGATCGGGATGAAGTCCTGCCTCTTCCTGCTGCTGCTCCTCCTGCTCCTCCTCCTGCTCCTCGTCCTCCTCCCTGGGCTTTGGCTTAATCAAATGCAAATGCAGCGAAACACTGAGATCAATGGGTGCCGACGATTCGGGCAATTCCTCGTCAAGATCGTCAAGGAGATTGTGCTGCTGCGGCTCAACGCCCGCTAGGAGATCCGCCTCCGGATCGGCTAGCTCAACGCTCTCGCTGAGCAATAGGTTCTGGATGCCCTTGCGGAGCTTCCGCTTGGGATTCGCTAGGGCGACGGCGTGCTCGCGATCAACGCGTCCGGACAGTACCTCAACGGCTGCGCCCAAGCTCACGAGCTTCTTGTTGCCCTTGGAGCGATCCGCACCGACGATAACCTTCTCCGCGTACGCGGTATCGAACGGATCGGGTCCGTCGTCCTGGCCAAAGACCGGTGAGTCGGGAACGACGGCTAGTTGGAGTTCACCGCTGGTTATGGCCTCGATATAATCGGTGGCAAAGATATCATCCGCCTCGTCGTCAATATGCTCGTCCTCGGACTCTGAGAGCTGGACCACCGCTTCGGCTAGCTTGTCGCGCTGCGCCTCGATCTGGGCCAGACGCTGACGCTCACGTTCGAGACGCTCCTGTTCGCGGCGGGCGGCCTCCTCCTCCTCCTGCTTCTTCTTTTCGGCGGCAGAGGGCAGGCGCTGGTAGAAGGACTCCTTCTTGATCCGATCGAGCTCGTCCTGGGTCTTGTGTAGGATGCTATCAACGCCGGAGGTTAGTGCCTTGAATTTGGCCCATTCCTCGTCGCCACCGGTGGTGGCGGCACCAGCGGCACCTGAATGGGAGTGATGATGATGTGGTTCCTCCTCTTGCCCAGCAAATCCTGAACCCGAACTGGAGGCTAATTGGTGCGAATGATGTTGATGCTGCTGCTGATGCTGCTGCTGATCGTGACTGGTCTCAGCTTCTGATGCGGCACCGTCGGATTCGCCGGCGTCCGATTTGTTGGCCGCCGCCTCCTGCTTCGCCTTGAGGTCGCGCTTGTACTGCTCGAGCTCCTCCTCGGTGAAGAGCTCCTGGTCCTTTTTCGACTTCTTCTTTTTCTTTTTTAGGCCCTTTGGTAGCTTAAGCATTATCTAATTGCGGAGACATCGAGATCGGTCTGCAAATAGTTTTTTGGGACACGGACACGGATGTCACTTTCCGGTGAGTTTTGTGGTATTTTCTTTTTTTTTTTGGTATTTTTTGGGCAGGAAATTTGTAGGCTTTTGGAGTTTTTTTGGAGTCTACGCAGGATTACGAGTATATATATATATATATCTTTATATCTTTAACTTTATCTAGTTAATGAAACTGCGGGTGGAGGAGCAGACAAGGGGAATTATGTAAGCCGGCATATCGGAGTAACCAAGTAACTGGGGTAATGAGTGGAGTAATGGGTGAGTTTACTAGTGAGTAATGAGCGGGTAATGAGTGAAGTAATCAGTGAGTTATGAATGATTTAGGAACTAGGAACCTAAGGCTAAGCTAGACGCCCACTCACCGCCGCCTTTTCGGTTGTTTTTCCGGCAGGTTCTGCTTAAATCTAGGGAAAATCTTCAAGCTTGTGAAAATTACGCTAAGGAAAAACCGCTCTCGCTCTCGCTCTCTCTCTTTTTTCCTCCCTCTCTCTCTCTCTCTCTTAATGTGTACCTACACATGAATTTTGGCAAAGCTTTTCCACCACGCCACAAGGAAAATGGAAAACTCAACAACAGCAACAACAGTTGAGTCAGTCAAAGCTCAACATACACATACACACACACGCACACGCACATGCGGAAAAGTAGGCAACATTTTGCTGGCCAAAAAAGTAGGCAACACATTTTTGTGTGTCTTTTTTTTTTGTGGCTTTGAGATACTTTATAGCATCTTGAGAGATTTTATATTTTTTTGATACTTTTAAGGACTTGAAATTATATTTTATATTTATTAGAAATTAATTTAAAAGCTAAGAAAATTATTTGTTTTATTTTTATATTATTTTAAATAAGTTTTAACCTTGAAAGTAGGAAAGTACAACAATTTATGAGACATTAAAGCAAGGTTATAATTTATATATTATTATTATAATCTATAAATATTATTATTATATAAATAAAAATGGAATAAAAAATAAAAATGTAGAAAAGTACAACAATTTATGAGACATGAAAGCAAGGTAATAATTTATATATTATTATTATTGTCTATAAATATTATTATTATATAAATAAAAAGTAATACTTCATATATTATTATTATAATCTATAAATATTAATATTATATAAATAAAAATGTAATAAAAAATAAAAATGTAGAAAAGTACAAATAATTTATGAGACATCAAGGCAAGGTAATAATTTATATATTATTATTATTGTCTATAAATATTAATATTATATAAATCAAAATTAATACTTTATATATTATTAATATTATCTATAAATATTATTATTATGTATAAATGAAGCATACAAAAAATAATTAAACATATATTTTAATATAAGAAAATATAAAATCTCTCAGATACACTTCATGCTATAATATAATCCTTTATCAAGGCAACTGCTTGAATTTTCCATAAATTTCCTTGATACCTAAGTATGTAATATGTAAAACCCTACTTTTCTTCCACAAAAAAAAGGCTAATTCCTATTTGATCTTGATATTGAAAGTGTCTTCGATTGATTTCGAGAACAAGAAAAGAGATGGGAAGATAGGTGGTTGGGGTTTTCTTCTAGGGTTTCGATTTCCGCTTTGAAAGCAATTTCTCGAAGGCGGACTTGGCAGAGGCAACGGTAAATGTGCTTGACAGATGATTCCATCTTGAGCTTGGCACAGAGAGAGTGAATGAGAGAGAGAGAGAGAGAGCGCTTGACAGGGCGCCAAGAGTACAAATGAGCGAGAAGGACGAATACGAACCCTCTCTCGTCTCTGCTCTTCTCTCAAAATGGGGGGCAGTAGTACCTTGCTTCTGCTTTCACCTCTATCTACTCTCTCCCTCTCTCTCTGCTTTCTGTTCTTTCTCCGCCTCTTCTTCTTCTTTGAACCCCCTTCCACTGAGCGAATATTTGTGTTGTTGCTTTTTTTTTAAGGGGGAAAAATCGATGATTTCGAGAGACGCACTTTTCAGGGAAGCGGAAGCGAGACGGCGCAAAAGTGCGAGCGAGAAAGCACCCACGCACGCACACACACACACACACACCCGCGTTTTGATACATATATAAAAGGAAATATATATATGTAAAAATCTGTATGTAGGTATACCAGAGGCCACGAGCAAAAATTCTTGTTTTTCAGGACCTCGTTTCTTGTTTCATTTTCTTCCTTTTGTTTTTGTTTTATGTTTCACTTGCAAACTAAAAAAAAAAATAAGGCTTTTTCCACTTATGCAACTTACGTCTCACTCTCTGGCACTTTTATCTAAACTCGAAACTCGTCTTGCAAAAAAAACCGTTTCACTCGACACTTTCTTCTTTCGCCAATGAATATGATGTATGCTTTATGCAATTCCACACACAGGAAATCAAGATAGAACATAGATATGTATATAGAGAGAGACAGACAGAGAGAGAGAGAGAGGGAGAGCGAGAAAATGCAACTTTTAACGGTAATTATTTGTTTAGCGGATTTTCCATACTCGTTACGAACCGCTGCTGGCTGGCCCTTCTTTTCTTTCGTTTTCGCTTTCGAAGCGGGGACTCTTTTTTTTTTTGGTTCTTTCGTTTGTTTCGGGGCTTTACCTCTCTGATTTGAACTATCGGGAAATCTAGCACAGAATGAATAAAATGTCATGAAATCCATGGGAAGTGCTTTTCGCCAGCAGCGACGCCGGCAGAGGCAGAGAGACAACGGTACTCATATATACACATATATATAGATATATATGTTTAACGTTATATCCTGAAAAAGCTCCAGCGGCAAAGCTGCGCAAACAGAAGCTCCGCTGCCTTGCCTTCCACAGCTGATTTAGTCCAAGAAAGAGAGTAAAGCCATCCTGTTCCTCCTGCGGGATGCTTTGCAAAGCTTTCACTGGAAGAGGAAGGATTAGAGAGGGAGAGAGAGAGAGAGAGAGAGCAAGCAAACTACGTCACTGTGTCGTCGCCATCGTTTGACACTTGACATTTCTCCGTTACTCTGTGCGGCGCATGCGCCGCTTGTAGCCCTGGTCGATACCGTTATGCCATGCAGCCCTGAAAGCTCTGCCGATAAATCGATATCAGCTTTACCGTTCACGATGAATCATTGATGAATTCATCAAAGTAATCGAACGTACTATATATATTGTTATTTATATAAAAAAAAAATATATAATTATAATAATATAGTTATTTATAAAAAAAAGAATGAAATAATTAAACTTAATTTTAATTTACAAATGGTGTGTAATTCACTAATAATTTTGTTAAACTATTTATAAGTGAATTGTAAATTTATTTGTAAATTTCTTAACATTCTTGAATTTATTAGTAAAGTTCTAATCATTGTTTAATGTATTTGTAAATTAGCTAGAATTGGATAAAGAATTTAATTTTGGTTAATTTTGGTTAATTTAAAGAATTCACCAATGCGGACTAAAAAAAATTAATTATAAGCGAATATTTATAAGTAATAATTAATTAATTAATAATAATAATAATAATAATAATAATAATAATAATAATAATAATAATAATAATAATAATAATTATAATAATAATAATAATAATAATAATAATAATAATAATAAGTAATAATTAATTATATATAAATAATTAATTATGAATTATTAATCAGTAAATGGCTTACGTTTAGAAAATTGATAAATTCCCAATTATAAATTATTTGTAAATTATTACTGATGAATTTATAATAAATTCCACATTATAAATTATGTATAAATTATTTCTCATTAATTTATTGATAAATTATTTGGTTAATTCGTGAATTAGTATTGGTAAAATGTATCTATAAAAAACTTAAACATTTTACCATTGGTAAATTTATCAGTAAATATTTATTGGTAACCTTATCAATTAATAGCCTGCTATTGGTGAATTTATCAATATATTATCATTGTGGAATTAGTGGTGAATTTGGGGAATTAGAATTGGTGAAATTTCCAATGCCAAACTTTCACTTATATATTTATCAATTGCTAATTATTCATTGATAATCTATCATTCAATAATTTACCATTGATAAATATATATTTATAATAGTTTATTATTATTTATTATTGGAAATCACCATTGGTGAATTTATCAGTAATTATTGGTGAACTTAATAAATAATGGCAGTAATGAATTTTTATTGCTGAATAAATTCAATAACAAAGAATTTTCTTTGCCTAATTTTTGTATTTTTAAAATTCTTCTTTTTAATTTTTCTATGTCCTGAAATATTAAAAAAAAAAATTGTTAACCTTTATCTTTAAACAAATGTATTCATATATATATTTAAAAAAAATACATAATACATATTGGTTCACATAAAAGAGACTTAAAAATAATTTATTTTATAAAAAATAGTTTAAAAATATAGATTTTGTAAAGTTAATAATTGATTCAGAAAGTTTCCCTTAGATTTCATTGATTTCATCAATTTGTTAAATTTTCATATATTTTTCTTGAATTTCTTAGGACTTATAGTGAGCATTAGAAATCGAGAAATTCGACCTGTAACCGTTAACCGTTGACGTATACCCATAAAACCCGAAAGAAATACCGAAAGGGTGTGCATAGTGCCGCCCCTTGGCCCGATACTGATCGCAATTAAAATCGGTGGGCGGGCAGGTGGGTGGGTGAGTCATCCCCTTGCCTCCATTAGCGCTATCAACTCGTACAGAAAGCACCTCTATTCATGACAAATATATATATCTATATCTTATCTGGACTCTTATTACAAATACCGAATATTAAGTACCGAAAACAGTTTGGTGTTGTGGTTGTGTTTGGTTAACGATTTGACAATGTTTGTTTAGACCAACAAATAAAAAAGAGAAACCACAAGCACCACCACCGATTTCCGCCATCCCTCTCGCTCTCTTTCGCCGACTTTATACTGCAGATATATAGTATATATGTATCGCCATCCCGCTCGATATCGTGAACGAGCGTTCACCATTTGAGGCGACTCTCCAGGCGGCAACTGTTGAACCACCAGGCCTGGATGTCATTGTACGACTGCGTTTTGTGGCTAAAGCCCGGCTCGTGGAGCCGCTCGCAGAGGCTGCAGAAGGGCGAGGTGCTGCCCAGACGGTAGTGACGCCGCCACCAGAAATAGCTGGCATACTCCGCGGCATCGCCGCCCACATAGTTCATGTGCAGGGCCAGATCCGCCACCGTCTCGAAGCGATTCGCATCGATGTACGAGTGCGGCGGCAGAATCCGTGAGTAATCCGCTCCGCCAAAGACCACCGGAACAATGTTACGGCGTAGAGCATCGAACAGCTTCTCGGTCACGTAGTCGTCGCACAGCGAATTCTCGAAGGCCAAATAGAACAGGTAGTCCGTGTCCAGCATCTCCTCGCAGTGGGGATCCCCGCGAGCGCAGCTGGAAATGGTTGAGTTCGGTCGGAGATTATTGTTATTTGTTTTTCTCTATTTTGCTAATTTTAGAATTATTCTGTAAGGCAAAGATGATGAGTCAGGCAATAGGAATTCAAGGCGAAGAAAACTAATAGGTAAATATTTGGGTTTTGTGCGATTTTCTGTTTGTGTTATATTTAAGGGGTTTTGTTATATTTATGTTAATATTAATTGATTGATTGATTTTTATTGTAATAACAAATTCAATTTACTTATTTTTATTAACTATTATATATTAATAATTATAATATTGTTATCAATTAGAGGGGAATATTTGTGAATATTTATATATTTTTATTTATATTTATTAAATACATATCAAACCCTAAAATGTTTATATAAATAAAAGAAATTAGCAACTAAACTGAACCTAAGTTAAAAATAAGGCCTGAGTCGCTCTGGTTTAAATTGTAATACAAAAAAAATGTTATTACAATAAAAACATTTTAATTATTAATTCATTTTTTAATTAATAATTTATTTTATTTTTTTTATTTAAATATTTATTTAATATTTATTAATTATTTTTTTAATTAATAATTTATTTATTTATAATATATTATACTTATTATTATTGATTAAAATATTTACTATTATTATTACTATTATTTATATTTATATTATTTTTGTAGAAAACTGACTGAGATCATGAATATTTTAGGTTTAATATAAATAATGATATTAATTCTTTAAAGGTTTTATGCATATTTGAGAGGTTCTCTTTTTTTATGTATTTTCTGATAAAAAAAAAACATAATCCAAAGAGAATATATATTTTTTATATTTTTATATAGCCTGAAGGCCTTAGTCGTTCTGGCTTTAAATAATTGTAATAAGTAAATTTAATTTTTTATTACAATAAAAATCAATTAATCAATCAATATTTTTATATTTATTTAATCTACCCAAAAGCCTCATAAATATTTGTATTTTCATGTAAATATATATGTTTGTATTATTATAACTATAATTATTTATTGTAAATAATTTTTAATGTAAATTTAACAAATTAATCAAGATTCTGGATAAAAATATATATTAAAACGGGTTTATTATAAAATCTAAGCAGTAAATAAAAGCTAAATGATATTTTTTTTAAAGGTTGTAATATTTTTTATAATAATTAATAATATATGAGATTATCTTCTTTGAAACTTAAGGTTTTCTGAGATTTTTTAAAGAATTTCAAGCTTTGTATTGAGTAAATAATTAAATAAAATAATTAATTAATTAACCAATTTTATGAATAATTGATTATAATATTAAATTATTTTTTTATTTATATTTATACATTTATATTATTTTATTTATATATTATATATATTACTTGTATATGTTGCACTTTTTATAAAAATATTATTATTATAACCATTGTAATACAAGTGGCTAAGCATTTCTTTTGTTTATGTTTTTCCGGGTTTCTTGAATTGATAAGAATTTGTGATTCATACAAATTTTAGTTGTGAAATTAACTGGCTTCAAAATTAATAAAAAAAAACTAACAAAATAAATAAATTATAAATTAAAAAACAAAGAAATATAAAGCTTAAACTTTTTTTCTTTATGAAATAAATGAAGATTATTTAAGAAAAATGAATTTTATGAAATAAAAAAATTTAATTAAAATAAAAAATATAGTAACCATTAGTTTCCGGCTCATAATTTCTATTAAAAAAAAAAATTATATATATATATATATATATTTATATATATCTCACCTGAGTGTTCCGCACTTCCCATAGATATCCACCTGGAAGAACACCTGCAGCCTCCTGGCCACCTCCTCCCGCTTGGACAGCGTTTCGCAGTGGGAGACAAACCAGGCGGCCATCTTGCTCTTCCCCGCCCAGAGATCATACACCTCCGCCGAATCGTTGTGCGTCGCCACCGCTGGAGGCTTCCGCCAGCTGGGATTCGGGCTGGGCGCCACCACGGCTCCGGTTTCAATGTCCACAATCTGTCCGTACGTCCACAGCACATCCGAATCCAGACGATAGGTCATGGTGAGATTATAGAAGCCCTGCTCGTCATCCAACCGATGTTTCGTCTCGCCCGGCGGCTCCATCAAAGCAAAGACATACACCTGACCGGGCCTCCTTTTGGCGGGAACTCGCTCCAGCAGGGGAAACATTTCCGCGGCATGGAAGACCACGGCATCGTAGAGCTCGACGTCGGGCAGGAAATCATGCTGATTGGTCACCTCGCACTGGTAAACGGGACACTGAAGCTCCTCGCGCAGCTCCTGCGGTCCCAGCGTGTCCCAGGAGAGTTTCCAGCGTGGATCCCCAAAGAAATCGCTCCACAAGAGGATGCTACGGGTGCTGGAGGAGGGCGACGATGATGAAGATGATGATGCAGCTGCAGCTGCCTTCTCCAGATGCTTGTGCAATATTTCATATTGATTGAGCAATGGAGACTGTACCACCTGGTGCAGGATCACCAGAGTGGCCACCAGGACGAGAAAGAGCAACGGCAGCAGGCAGCGCCAACCGCCGACAACGAACCGAGCCGATCGAACAGCCATCGACATGTGCTTAGCCTTTCCAGATAACGAGCAGCGAGCACCGAGCACGGAGCACCGAGCACGGAGCACCTAGTAATGTGTGGGTTACAGTGGAACCTAGGTCGGAATGGATAGCCTACTTTGGGTATAGTATATATATCTTATTTTTATTGAGAATTTTTCCACAGTTTTGTTTTATTTTGATTTATAATTTCGTATGATTTATTTAATTTTGTGTGGCTTCTGTAGGCAGTCTCCACTGTAGCCAAAGTACCACTTCCATTTGGAGAAAGGTGCGAGGACGATAAGGCTATGGGCATTATTGATTGCCCGGCCGATAAGTTCCGGGGAAACTCATAGCGACTCACACTCCTAGGTAAACATGGCTACAGATAAGAGATATCGAAAACCTAATACCACCTTTACCTACTCCAGCTCCAGCTCCAGCTCCTCCTCCTCCACCTCCTCACATGGCCAGCGAATGGCTCACATCCAGGCAACTCTTGATGATCCTGGTCAGTACCGCAAAGACCAACACAAAGCCGTAGACCAAGAAGCTCCTCAACAAATGCAGCAATTGCTTCATTCTCCGGCGACAAGTGAAAACCAAATGAGTGACCTTTACGTTCCCTGCCTGGGGACTCGAGCAAAAAGAATAAAACAAATTCAAAAATGGCAATAACTATAGAGTATACGGGAAGGAGGTGAGGTAGACCACTTTCCACCTTTTGTGGAAACCCGCACAGGTGTCCTTGCGGCGGCCGTGTAATTGCAACGACTATAAACCCCCAGAGTCAGAGCCAGAGCCGGGACACACAGAGCAATCTCTGGTCATTACATTAATGCACTATACACTCCCTCGTCTCCTGCTGCTCCTCCGATGTCCCGGAATTCAAAATTAATGGCCCGTTGTCATGAACCAAGTCGGGCGAACACTCAAATTACAGCGATTTCCAGCGACCTCCACCAGGCTCTGGGCCATGTTTATATATTTACCCAATGGCCCACTTGTGGGACAGCAAAAAAGGACCAACAACAGGACCAACAACAGCCATCATTAGACATCGCATCGGCTATGTAATTAGCTTTCAATTATTCTGTCAATCGCAAAGGCAAACAAAGGTGTTGGCCAGCAGCAAAAGCTGAGAATTAATTGAGGTTTCGGAAGGCAAAAGTTGGAAATGTGTTTGCTCTTTTCTTGGCCTTAACCTACCAAAAATGGGTATTATTAATAATTGTTAGTGAAGGAAACAAATTTCTTATAAAGTAGTTCGTTGGCATCAGCGAGTAAATCTTCCTTTCTTTTAAAATTATATAAAAACTAAACTAAATGTGATATTTTTTTAAATATACTCACAAAATAACCTTAGTTGTAGTTCCTATTTTATCTATATCCTTCCAAAAGGTTTTATTAATTTTTTTCAGAGGGGAAAACACAGATTCCCCATCGGCATCAGCAGCTGAGTGAATCTAGACATGTCCATTTTCCGTTTCAACACAAACAAATTTATAAAATTAATATGAAAACTTAAATTACTAAGTAATTTTTTAACATATTTGCAAATAACTTTTATGTTAAAAATTAATGTGTTTGGTTTAATCAAAATCGGATAATTTTATCATAGAAAAATAAATTTAAAACTATATAATATGTATATTTACATATTAATAAATAATATACGTTTTTTGAATATTTTAAATATATCCAAATATTTCAAAATATTTCCTACATTTCTTAATATTTTTAATATTTCGAAATAATTTCAATATTTCAAAATATTTTTAAATTTTTCTTATTTTTTCAAATATTTTTATAAATATATCCAAATATTGAAAATATTTCGAAATAATTTTAATATTTCAAAATATTTTTATAAATATTTCCAATATTTCCAATATTTCTAAATATTTTCAATATTTTTAAATATTTTCAATATTTCAAAATAATTTCAATACTTCAAAATATTTTTAAATATTTCATTTTTTTTTCAATATTTTTATAAATATTTCCAATATTTTCTAAATATTTTCAATATTTCTAAACATTTTTAATATTTTTATAAATATTTCCAATATTTCAAATATTTGCAATCTTTCAAAATATTTTCAATATATCTAAATATGCATTTTTAAATTTTTGCAATATTTCAATAATTTAACATTACAAAATATTTTCAATATTTCAAACTATTTTCCATATATCTAAATATTTTTAATATTTTGAAGTATTTTAATATTTTTAAATACATTTTAATATTTAAATATTTATATTGAAGGGTATACAAGTGTTCTCTTATTGGATTTTTTTAGTTTTTAGTATTTCTTTGTGAAAATCAATTAATAATTATAAGCATTACTTATTTTTAAAGAAACCTTTTCAAAAGGCAGTTAAGAAAAGTGAGCTGCTTTTTAAAAATGAAAAATAAATAAGGGAAATATTTAGTGTTGCCTGCTAAAAATATAATAATAAATAATAAATAAAATCAAACACAGGTTAAGGTAATTATAATTATTTATGAAATATTAATTTATATCAATTAAGAATATACTTAAGGGAATGTTACACTTTTGAGACCTCAATTATATATACCTATTACACATATGTAAATAATCACGAATAGGTAAATAAGGTAAAGTAAATCAATGAATATTTAACAATAAACAATATGCTTTCCACCGCCAAAGCCTCTCAACTGGTATTATCAGCTCTTGGCCCTATAAGCAGGCTGCCTCAGCCCCACCCTTCCCTTCATCCGCTTAAGCGCTTATCAGACGCGAAAAACAAAGCGAGATAAGTGCTAGTACATGATAATTTATTGCTTGGCGCACACAAAGAGCTGAGAATAAATCGAATGTCCGAAATGGCAAACGTGAAATTTTGCGTACAAACTACAAACGTAATTTTAGGTGCCGAGAAAAAACGAAAAACAATATCTAAGCAATTTTTTTGGGGCGAAAAAAAATACATATAAAACAATGAAGATCAACACAAGGGTCACGCGGTTATAGATACGCGTAGGGATGCGGTTATTTGATAACAGAAACACACGCGCTATAAGTCGATATATATATATATATATACACAGGATGAAGAACATCGGCTAAAGGTCTACTAATACATAGTTTTATGATTAACATATATATATCACAATGGGACGGCTAGATGCCGCAGCAGGATCGGTGGCCGGCTGGATCCCCCTGACCCGGCGTCTCTGATTCCTCCGAAACGCTAACCGCGTCCGCATCGCCGTTGGCATTCTGTAGGCGCAACGGGCTCGCGTCCGGCTCCCGCTGGCTGCGCTGCTCGAGCATAAGGCGAGTGAGCAGCTCGAAGAGCTCCGCAACACCCTCGTTCTCCTTGGCCGACGTCTCAACATACTGGGCGCCCACCGTGCGGGCATATTGCATCGCCTCCGTGTACTCCACGGCGCGCTGCTGCTCCAAATCAGTCTTGTTGCCCACAATGATCAGGGCAATCTCCGTGCCGCGCATCTGGCGCAGTTCGCGTACCCACGACTTGACCTTCTGAAAGGAATCCTGGTCGGTGATGTCGTAGACGAGCAGGGCACCGTCGCTGCCGCGATAATAAATGGGTCCCAGGGCATGGAAGCGCTCCTGTCCGGCCGTATCCCAAATATTCAGCTGCGCCCGCCGACCATCCTCCAGGGAGACCTTGCGCGTGACAAAGGAGGCCTGCAGCGTGCTCAAGTGCTGGGTGTTGAACTTATCCTCCATGTAGCGCAGCACCAGTGACGTCTTGCCCACGCAGCCTGCAATTGGATTATCAGTTTTCGACCCCTGACGACGCACTTAATGGCCATGGCACGCACCTTCGCCAAGCAGCACCGCCTTGAAGTTGAGCGTCGGTCCGCTCCTGGACCTGCGAGCACTCATTGTGGGTTGCCGATTGCTTGGTGGCCCGTCAGGATGGGCATTGGTTCTTAGAGGGGACACGGAAAAACGAAAAAGGAAAACAAGAGGAAAATGCAAATCTCGGATTTCTTTCACACTCCACCGGCAGTGTGGCCGTTGCTCGCGACGAGTTAAATGGCAAGTCAACAGCAGTGTTGCACAACACAGAAATGGTATTTAAATTTTTGGCCAAACTAAATTTTATGGCAAGGAATTTGTTTATTTTTTGTTTTATTGATTTTGACAGTTGAATTTCCTGACTTTATACACTGTTTAGTTGTATATTATACATTATTGTTTAATGAACTTTAAAATACATTTTAGTATATTCGATAAATACCAACAAACCGATACAAATGCCAATCGTTCGCGCTGCTACAAGAGCAGTATGTTTTGGTATATTTCATATACCATCAGCGGCGAACGGTATAATTGATCAATAATTTGACGGTCACACTGGTGTGTTGTGAACAAAACAGGACGCATTCATAATAACTCTATTTTTGTCGGCTATTATCTATTAAAACCCACCCGACCATGGCCTACGACCTGAAGAAGGAGTCCGACGTGAAGGAGTACGTGGAAAAGCTGGGCATGGAGTATCGCTTCGGCTGCTACATGGAAAAGAAGCCGGAAGGTGAGTGCCGGCCGTCGGATTTATAACCTACGAATTCGATTTTTTTTTTTTTTGCGAGGGAATTAGCATGCTAATACTAAATGCCATAATCGTATGATCCACACTCTGGATCGATGCAATTGCAGTGTGCCACCTGTTGGGCGACTATCTGGAGGGCATCAAGAAGGACTTTGAGAAGGCCTCCAAGGTGTACAAGTCGACGTGCGACGACTATGGTTACGCAAAGTCCTGCTACAAGTACGGCAACTACAGCTTCCTCGGCAAGGGCAAGAGCGGCAGCAAGGGTGAGCCACGGGTGGCGTATCAGTACTATGAGAAGGGCTGCCAACTAAACGATCCGGATGCCTGCCTCCACTCCGGCCTGCTGCTCTTCTCCAGTT
The DNA here is from genome assembly GCA_008042675.1 of Drosophila seguyi. Lineage (NCBI taxonomy): Eukaryota > Metazoa > Arthropoda > Insecta > Diptera > Drosophilidae > Drosophila > Drosophila seguyi. The sequence goes on along the minus strand of VNJU01001248.1, from coordinate 65,223 downwards.
CGATGCCCAAGGAGATAGACAGGGATGTGATGAAGGTGGGTTCGAGTACAGAGATATTCCTCGAGGAACTCTGGGGGAGCAAGAGTAGTTATTAGACCTAATATGTAGACCTCTCTAAGACTTTTGTTTATGTAATAATAATACCCATCCCCCCCGCAGGGTCTGGAGTTCCTCAACAAGAGCTGTGACATGAACAACGCCACCGCCTGCTTCTACCTCTCTGGCATGCACATTGCCGGCGTGCAAAAGAAGCTAGATCCGTCTGCTGCAGTGACGGCTTCTGCTTCCACCGCAACCAGCACACCCAGCAGTGGCACAGCTCCTCCGTCCGCTGACGCCACCGCCACCGCCGCCGCCGCCATCAACACCACCAAGACGCCCCTCAAGGACTCCGACTATGTGGTGCTAAAGGACATGAAGAAGGCCTTTCAGTTTGCCCGTAAGGCCTGCGAGCTACGCAACATGTACGCTTGCGCCAATCTCAGCCAGATGTACGCTCGCGGCGATGGGATCGAGAAGAACGAAAAGGAGGCGGAGAGATACAAGAAGCTGGCCATTGAGATGCATGACGAGGTGAAGAAGCAGCAGGAGACGCTCGGCTTCCAGCAGGGCGTGGGCATGCCCAATTGATAACCGACTCTATAGCAGCTACGTTTCTTAATCTTCTTTTTTCTTTGATTTGTTTTGTCACACCACACCAAACCCTACCTTAAACAGGTCGAAACTTTAGTTGCATCGACCGCTTAGCTTGTGTTCTTCTTTATTTGTGATTTCCGTGTACATAGCCGAAGGGCGTAAGAGCGATAGATTGATCGAAAATTCCTAGTTTTAATTGTTAATGTTATCGAGCATGAATAGAAATGAAATGAAATGAGTAGAGCGAAGAGATTAGCCTCAAAAAACAATTCTGTTGATACCTTGTATAGAAAAGATAAATACAAAACCAGTCCTGCCAAAGGAACTAGACCAAAATAATAATCCACCATGTCGTATGCGTGCTTTTCCATTTCCATTTCCACTTTCACAGCTCAAAAGGCGGCGACAAAGGCACAGCCAACGATTTATGGAACGCACGTCCAATTATATTCACTCGGGAACGCCATTTGCCATTTTGTCGTGACTATGCGCTACGCGTGTTCAATTTAAGATCTATTTGTATAAAGAGATGTGTGCCTAACGTGCGGTTTGAAGCTGTAAGGCCATCCTATGAGTCTACAAAAATTTAAGGCACAAATCTGGTGATGATTTTAGAAAAGGTTTTAAAAAAAAAAGGAAATTAAATCGAATCTTGAAGATTATGTAAATAGTTAAAAGGTAATAGATGCGTATACTTATGTATATATATAAAATATATATAAGATATAGAAAATTAACCACAAATTATTACTAAAACTCAGAAAGTCAGTAACTAAAATTATACCAAAAATCCATAAGAAAAGTCCTCTTAAGTTGTCTAAATATTCGAATCGCACTGTCCCAGTGTATCCGTATCTCTCTCTCTATATATATATATGCCTGTACAGTAGTTGTGCTTTGGTAATCGTCTCATCTACTGTCTATTTTAATAGATGGACGCTTAATTAAAATCGCTCTTGTCCAATTAGTGGCTGTTTAGTTAGTTGATAATGCCGCCCTCGGTCCTCTCCTAATCCGCCCGTAATCACCGCCCCATCTTGTGTATATATTTGCCTTTCGCTCAGTTCCCATTCATATCTGTCTTCTGGAGATGGAGCGATGTCACGTAAACCGGGGAATATGCTTAAACAAATATGTACTTGGGGGGAGTAGTAAATTGTTTGGAGAACCCTTGGTGACGGTAATATCCGACAAGTCGGGCGAGAGATAAGCTGGATATGGTGATGAGCAATCTTTATGTAGTTAGACAGAGGTATTATTTTTTTTCCCCCAGTTACACAGCGAACAAATATAAGGGGTCTATCCTTTAACTCCCAAGTTAAACATGAATTTAAATATTTTTTGTTAATGGGTTGCTTGAACCTCTTCCTGATAAATACTAAAAGTTTAGTTCGTTTTTATAATTCATAGATATTTTATAAATTTTAAGGATCATTTCAAGTATTACAAAACCTGGCATGGTGTCAAAAGTATTGCCTACTTTGTGGCGGTTGCATAAAGTCAATGTTAAACAAGCGAGTAACTAAGAAATGTTCTCCTGTTCGTAATACCCAACAGATCAAGCTGAAATTTGGTATACAGCTAGAAATAATATTAAACCTTTCGTGGTTATAAATAGAAAATAATTTATCAGAGTTAAGTCTTAATATTTAAGGTGTCTCTGTTACCTAAGAGGCTTTTCTGACCGTGTAGCCCGTTATAGGGAGTGGGTCAGGTGCCAAGCCCCAAGCCGAACCGAAGCGATGGCACGAGTCTGCGCTTAACTCTAATTAGTTGATCGGTCTACCATGACTTGACCTTTGCTGTCCCAAAAAAATAAACTCAAAATTAACAAAGAAACCAAATAAAAAAGCAAAAAAAAAAAATACAAAATACAAAAATACAAAATAATAATAATGAAATAAAAAAAGAAAAGCACAAACTGCAAATACACACACAAAAAAATAAATAAAAAAAAGCGAAAATAAAACACAGGCGAACAATGCACACACACACACACCCGCACAACTACCTCTGAATAGATGCTGGTATTAGCCTACAATCAGTTTAACTATAATACATAGTTGCACATAGCACACACACTGTATAAAACCAAATCAAGCTCGGCGAATAAAAAAAGAGAAATAAAAAAAAAGAAAACAACACAGAAAAAAAATACAAAAAAAAAAAAGAACAGTGAGAGCTCGGCTTGGACTAAAGCGCTCCAAACACCGATTCAGAATCAGTTTAACGTCAACGTCGGCGGCATCAAGACAATATACACACAACAACACAAGCCACCAAATCCAATCCAAGCCAATCCAAAAAATCAACTCTGAAAAAAGAAAGAAATAGGGAGGGATAGAGAGAGAGATAGAGCGAGAGAGAGAGAGCGGCATAAGTGGCCATCTCATCAAGGAACGAGAACGGAAACGATAACGAAAGATCGAGATTTATGCCAGCGAGTAGAAGCACGCGAGTGCCGCGAACGAAAGAACGCAACGGAACGAGACCAAAAGAAAGACAGAGTTCCAACGGGAATCTCTGTCCCAGTGTTTTTGTTGTTGTGCAATAGCCATCAAGTGAAAGTTTTACCGGAAGCGGAAAATATAGTTCAATAACAGCTATATCATGTGCCTTTGAAAAAAAAATAAGCAAAAGAAAAAGCGAAACTTTACCTGGTTAAAGATTAATTATCTTCGGCGAGAGTTGTGAGCTTAAGAACTAAAAAGATCTGAGATTTCTAAATATGTATTGCCTTTTCCTTTCATTTCCCTTTTTCGTTTCATTGATTTTCTTTTTTTTCTTTTTGTGAGGTTAAGTTCGGGGTAGCAGCAATGACCAGGAAAATTTTTGGCAAAGCTACGAAAGTTCGAACTCAAACTTGTTGCACTCGTTGCATCGAACATCGAGCCTTGTTTGAGTACTATTTGTATTATTCGTTTCATGTTTTTTTTTAGTTTTTTATTTTTTTTCTCGGTTTTATAATTTTTTGTCTGTTTTTGTGTCTTTTTTTGTTGTATTTTTCTTTCTTTTTTTTTTAAATTGCCGGCAAGTGAATGGAAAATCTGATGATATTTAATTGGTGAACTTAATGTAATAAAAGGAAAATAAACTGTCTGTCAGAGATTCTTAGGTGAATTACCGTCCGTTGCCTAAGCTGTAGATGACCTAAAAAACGATTTTGTTATCGATTTATAAAGGGATTTAGAACTAAAGCAAAAAGAGAGGATTGCGTGATTATTATTGATATATTTCTTATTATTTAATTAAAAAGTAACCAGTAAAAAAGTTGATTATTTATTTATTTACCAAAAACACAATTTTTATCGAAAGAAAATCTTTTTTGTTATCGACTTGTTATCGAATTGAGTGTAAGCAAGAAAGATTAATAAGCAAGTAAAGGTTTATTTTTTGCCCCAACTATTACCTCCTGGTCATTGCTGCTCTTTTATCGTAAAAATCAAATCATTTTTGTTATCGATACATTTTTAAAAAACAGATTAACGACCGATTAACAAACGGAACGCGATGCAAAAGCCTCTCTACGAGGTGTGAGCAGTGTGTGTGTGTCCAGTATCCAGTGTCCGTCCGTATGTGAGTGTGGGTGTGGGGCTTCAATTGCCTTCCTCGCCAGATTCTACGCCCTCCTTGCCCGACCCCCTGAAAACCACCTCCGCCCCCGTGTACCCGCCACCTGCCACCTCCGGAGACCACTTGGATTACGTGCCTTTGTGGATCTTTAGCGCAAATTGAGATAACTGTGTGAGTTAAGCCGAGCTGAAAAGAGGCAGCAAAGAAAAGGAAAGGAAAGGAAAGGAAGGAAAAGAAAAGAAAAGGAGAGAGGAGAGGAAAGAACCGTAACGAAAAGAAAGGAAAAGAAACGAAAACTGAACGAAAAGAAAAGCAAAGGGAAGCTGGAGAAACGCGAAAAGAAAAGGCACAAGGCACGAAGAGGAAGGAAAAGAGAAAATCAACACCATTGAAGTGGGGAATTTGAGATTTGAGATTGCGCTTCATACAACGGCGCATCGCAGTTTACGAGTGTCCATCACCACTACAACACCGAACACCGTGCAGCAATGGAAGACTATTGGGGTCTTAGCAGCACTACGGGTACATAACTACACTAAATTATCTCCCAACGAAAAAAAAATAATAATAATAAACTACATAAGTCCATTCCCGTAAGCCTAGGATCGAGATAAGCCCCGAGCTAATTAGCCCCACAAGTGTGTGTCCTCCTTTGCACCATCTCCCCCCAAATTAATTAATACATAAACTACAAAGAGCAAAGAGCAAAGAGAAACTATCAAGTGTCTTCTTAAAATAAAAAAAAAGAAAAATTAACAAGTACCTAAAAGAATCATAAACTATGCCTACTATTATTTCTATTATTAAAGTCTCGTTAATTACATTTTTTTTTCTGTTGTTTTTAATGTTTTGTGTGGCGGCGCCAGAAGAAACAAAATTTAATAAATCAATTAAGCCACCGAAATGAATAATGGAATAATTTTAATGCATTGCAATTAAGTGTGTGCGTGCTTGCGTGTGTGTGTGTGGTGTGTGTGTGACGTCATACAAAGGCTATATTATTATTATTATTATTGTTGTTGTACTTTGTGGTGACTTTATTACACATATTAAAATATATATGTATATTTTTGTACAGACATCCCTATATTTATATACAGATCTCTTTATGCCCCCGCGAGTGTGCATTTGTGTGTGTGGTGCCTGTGTGTGTGTGCGCGTAAACTAAGGCATATGGATCAATTGTCTAAATTGGCTCATTAAGTGAATCTTAATGACATTTACTATGCACAGTGCTGCTGGTTTTTCGTTTTTCTAGTTAGCTTTCTTACTTGAAAGATATATTTAAAAAATTTTTTTTTTAATTTCTTTTTACATTTAAATATTTAATATATTTTTAAAAATATTTGTTACATTTTTGCTATGTTTTTCAGTTAGTTTTTGGGTTATTTTTGTATGTTTCGTAATTTTTAACGAATTTTTAATGTGCAACGTGGCGTATGCGCAATGTTTCGTTAGAAGAAATTCAGTTGAAAAAAAATGTATAAAGCAGTCGAAAAGAATATTATAATATTTTTTAATGACTTATTTAGTTAATTAAAAACATTTTTGTAACATTTGTCTTAAAATCTAGAATTTATTTACTGTTTTAGAATTTTTAAACATAATTTTCTGCTTATAATTTACTTATTTTCTAAAATATAGTTTTTGTTTAAGGAAAACAATTGAAATAAATATTCAATTTAATTTTAATTGCTTTTCTTATTGCTTCTAAACATTTTTGAGTTATTTAACATAAAATATTAAATATGTATTTGCTTTAGAATCGGTAAAGAGAATATTTTTCCTATTAATTAATTGAATTTACGAAATATAAATTTAATGCAAGGGGAAAACAACTGAAAAATATAAAAAAAAAATATTAAATTAATTTTTCTGAAATTTCTTTATAATTTATAAAGTTTTTTGTGTTATTTTTTTATAATTTAAAAATTTATTTACACTTTTTGAGTTGTAAAAAAGAATATTCCGCCTTTTAAATAATTTAATTTATATAATATAAATTTTGTTAGGGAAAACAATTGCTATAAATACTATATTAATTTCTAATTAAGCAAGTAAGCAAGTAAGCAAGTACTCAAATTTTCTTTTTTTTTTAAATATAAATAGTATAAATATAAATATATATAAATAAATATATAAATAGTATATAGTGAACTATATTTTTGACTCGAAGATTAAATAAAAACATAAATCAGACACGTTAAATAAAAGAAAAACCATATTTCCAGGTATATTTTGTATATTTTTATACATGTACATATATTTTTTTTTTTTGTGTAATCGAATGGGGCAAAATGGGCGTAATGAATCGTAATCGAATATGTCTTTGTGAGCCACCAATGGAGCGTAAAGTCAAAAACAAAATGATGCCGAGTGCACAGAAAGCACGGTCGAGCTGTCAAAACAAAAAATAATTAAGCCAAATTAAACGAAAATAAACAAATTAAATCTTTGACCTTTTTTTTACAAACAAATATATATATATACATATATATAATATATTACATATAATCTTATAGGGCAGTGTATTTTTTCTACAGAAATTTATTGGCTGGCTTGGGTGCAGGTGCGGGTGAACCCGTATCCAGAAGATACAGAGATACAGAGACATCCCCAAGTAAGACTAACTAACTAAAAATGGGATATACACACACACACACACATACGACAGATCTGAACCGATCTGCTGAGCTAGCTGTGAGCTCCGAGTTCTGTTCGTTCCGAATGTGTCTTTAAACGGATCACAAAAGTCGGATTAAAACGCATTGTCGCACTGATTTTCCTTAGTTTATGTACTGAGAAAACCGAAATGAACTTACATACGGGGTACGGCACATAGCTATATATATTTATATACCTATATAAGTATATATATATCTCTTGAGGCGGCGTGGCGATGTGCTCCAAGTCGTACTATAAAACAATTGTGACAACGAGACAACAAGGCGGATACGTAATATGCAGCAACCGCATGCTACTTGGCAGCGTTCTTATAAAGTTTCCCGGAAAACTCTGGGTTTTTTCACATTTGCCTAGATTAATATCGGGGGACTTTACACACACTCTCTGGCCAAAAAGCAAAGAATTCTTACCATATTATTTGCTATCTTTAAGCATAGCAATTAATAAATTTTGCTTGATCATCATCAGCAAAGCACATTTCTGGGAAACAAACAAGTTAAAGTACTGAATTTTTTAAAAGAAATCACTGGCGGGAATTTCCAAAATCAAATGAATCACTAACTAAAGATCATATTCCAAGGTATCTCAATAATATATCTCAATATACTCACTAGTTATATTAAGATCTCTAGAGAGTTTACTTACCCAAAAGAAAAACAAGAAATAAATAACAATTAAAGTGAACTTAATTTACAGTGATTGAATGTTTTGCTGATTGTTATCTCAGCTAAATTGATTATCATTAACAGCGCCGCCTTTGCACCACAACACTCCCCATTCGACACTCCACGCCCCGCATTAATATGATCAGTTAACCATGGGGGGCGGGCGCTGTAAATGTTTATTATTATTTATGAAGCATTATTGCATTATGCGGGCCGACGGTTACAAAACGCGTTTGGTTCAATTGACCCCAGACGCCGACGACTCTGACTCCTACTCCGACTTTATGTATCTCTCAATCTTTGCATCTGCAAGTGCAACTGCAGCGGCAAGTGCATCTTCATGTGCCTCAGCAGCATCCCTGGGTAAAATATCTTCACTAAAGGGAACACTAAGGCGTGATGATTGCTTCATTATCATCAATTGTTTATCGAAATTTATGCGAATGTCAGACTATAGGAATATATTTATACTTTTTGATTGATTTTAGCGACATAATCAATTGATTTACAATTTTTTTGTATTATTTTTTAAGGTCTCTGGGCATAGTTATCTCTTAAAAAACCCTAATTTCATCTATTAAATATTTTTTAAATCATATATATCAATTTTATGAATTAATTGGTATAATATACCATATTTTAGTATCGATAAATTATGTCTAAAAATTATTTTAATGCAAATTAGCTTTAGCAGTATTAAAAATTACCTTATTTTCATGGATATACCATTTTTTTTAATTTATAAAAGAAAAAAGCCCTCTTGCAATTAAATTAACAAATCGATATGTTATCGATATGTTATCGATTTGTATTAAAAAATATTAAGAAATGATTGCTTAGTAAACACACCTTAGCTTTCACTTAAAATACTTAATAAATAAATAAATAAAACTTATTACTTCAGCATCTCAACTTTAGAGGATATCGATTAAACTTAAATATATCGATAAATAGTAATTAAATTATTATTATATTTTACATAACTTTGTTTCTTAAATTTAATATATATAAAATTATCAATTATCATTAAACAAAAATAAGCCTCAAAAAAAACCCACTTCTCAATCGCTATAATTATCGATCTCTAAGCCGCTGCGTTAATCGATGATGATCATGATGATTCGATTGACAAAAGCGGCGACCAAGCAAACAATTCGTTTGATTGGGTCAGACATACAATGGCGTTTCATATGCCTGACTGATTACTGTCGTCTAATTATTGAATATATCTCGACCTACGGTCAGGCTCTGCATCTGTAGCTGTATCTGTACCTATTTCTGTAGCTGTATCTGTATCTGTATCTGTATCTGTATCTGGGCCGGTCTATGTCTCTATCAACTTATGCCGCCCAATCGATTGTTATTATGGGTGGCCGCTGGCCATTGGGACTGGCTTTAGCCGTTGTGTTTGGTCAGCTCAGCATTTATTGTTCCAATTTGCGGCTCCAAGTCGGATAGTGCTTCTTGTTCTCGGCACGGGGTCTCGACTCAGGTGCTGTGCACCGCAAAAAAAAATATAACAAAATTAAGTTACAATTTGTTAGGATTATTATATGCATTATCCGATTGAAACTTAAGTTGAAAAACATTAAAAAAAAACTTTTTTAATATTATTATTTGTATAATATTTATTTTATCTTAAATATTAAATTTTATTTAATTAAAATGAAAATCTAATGGGTATCTAACTTTGTTAAATAGAGTTTTTAAGGGATTTATTTACAAAATATTAACGAGACTTAAATTGAAATTTATTTTAAAATACAAATTCCCTAAAATTAAAGTTTATTTCGAAATTTAAATTCCCTTAAATATTTATTTTATTATTATATTATTTATAATTTCTTTTATTTATTTCCATTGTTTTTAATTTTGTTCTCCATTTTCATTATCTTAAAAACATCCTTAATTAGAGTTTTCCCCAGAAGTATAACTTAATGTACCTTTGCTTAATATTATTTATTGCCTACAACTTAATATTTTAATTTTATTTTAAACAATTCTTTGATTTATGCCGATTAAAGATTTAATTAGTTAAATTATGATACTATGAAACTGACTTAAATAGAGATTTTAGGGGAGTTTTTACCTAATTCTACCAAAATTATAATAGAAATATATTTTAAAATAGAAAAGAAACTCTGATAATATTATTTATAGTTTGCAACCTCGTGTATTATATTTTAAAATTATATTCTTTCTTAAATAAAATATTCCTCAAACTTGCCTTAGCTTTTCCCCAAGTGCAACGGCCTAGCTTTCTGTTTCGGGATCGGTTTCTATTTCAATTTCGGCTCGGGTTTCAGTTTTAGTTTTTTTTTTTTATTTAGTTATTTATTTGTTGTTGTTCTGTTTTTCTTGTTTTTCTTTTTTTTTTTTGCAATTCAATTTGATGACATCAAAGGCGTATTTATCGCTTCCGCTGGCGATCGCCGCCAGCACATTTTTGATCGATGATCGAGAGCGCGCCAAGTGGCGACAGAAGAAGAAAAGCCGAAGCCGAACTTCGGTTCCCCCAACTGTTTTTGTATCTGTATCTGCAGCTGCACATGTATCTGTATCTGTTTCTGTATCTGTATCTGTCTTGGTCTCCGCATCTGTAGCTGTAACTGTATCTATGTGCCTGCTGTGTGTCGTGCAGTTTCCATTTCGGCTTCTGTTTTGAGTTTCGATTCGATTCCTTGGCTTGGTGGGGGCTGCCCCCAGAGCTTGGGTTCGTTCTGGGCTCGTTCTGGGCACCGATCGCCAGTCTTGTGGTCGTTCTTGCAGCGCTGCTGGTTCAGTTCATTACCGACGCTTGACTCCGCCACAAAAAAAGAAAAAGAAAAGCGCGGCCATCGGGGAAAATTCGGCAATTCGGGAATCGATCGATCGATTTGCATAATTTGTTCTGGTTTTTGTTTTATTTTTTTTTTTTTTCATTGTTTTATGTTGCTAACAGCAGCAGCAGCAGTATGAAATGTGCGAAAAATAAGTGAATTTACAACTCAAAAAATTTTAAGAGCTTGATAATATAATAAATAAAATATGATATTTAAATATAACAAAAAAAAGACTTTAAGCATAGCTCCTAAACTGGATATTATACCCACGCTAAAGTCTGATTCTCCAAAAAATATGTGGATTTTATAACTATAAGTTAAATATAGAAAAACATACACAGTTTATATTCATTGTTACTTTTTCAATCAACGAAAAATATTATAAATTTAATCATTTTTAAATGTTCAAAGCACTTAACTTAAGATTAAAAATTACCCCTAAAACATCAAATAAAATTAAAACAATTATGCTTTTGAAAAACCAGTGAAATGTCATATCATAATGACATCAAAATTCATAACTCAATCCATCAAAATTAAGATAATTGATGGGAGGATTGCGGTCGAACTCTTTTGGAAACAATTGCTGCAATTGATGTCTTCAAGATAGTAATTGCTGTAATCAATTGATGCAATCGGTTATGAAGATATAATTGATCACGAAACATGCTCAGGGGTGGTTTCAAGAATAATACTTAAAACACCTTGAAAAACTACACAAACTCAACAACAACAAGTCACTAAGAATAGCTTATTTGATGAACTATTCTTAATATAAGTTCAGTGTATTAATAATTTTATCATTAAAATATTAACAAAACTATTATTTAATTTATTGTCTAACAAATAACAAAAACAATATTTTTTAAATATCATAAAAATCTATAATGTCACCCATAAGACACACAGCTTAAAAAGTGATCACGATATTATACCTAAATTATTTGTATATGAAATTACACCAACAAATTTCAACAACTTTCACCAATAAAAGCTACTAACCCCCCAAAGGGGCATACACTTTATAAAATCATAATGATAAATGTTGTTTGTACAAGAAATTTCACCAACAAAGTTCAACAACTTTCACCAATGGAGCTTAGAAATATTATCATAATAAAACCAAAGGGACATACATTTTATAAAATTATGATGATAATAATGTTGATTATTGTTTGTACAAGAAATTACACCAACAAGGTTCAACAACTTACACCAATGGAGTTTAGAATTTTTATCATAATAAAAGCAACCTTACAAAACTATTTAGAAAAACCAAACTAACTTAAAATTAAGTAATAGTACATAAATATAATATATTAAAAACAAGTACAATTTATTTAAATCCCTAACTTAATATTATAAATTTTAGCTACTATTTAACAAAACATATCTTACAGATATAAATTGCACACAGCCCGCCATCGATGACTTCCCCAGAGACCTGTTCTCGGAGGCGCAAAGACAGTCCGGTGCTGTTGTACTTCATGTTATAGCCAGTTTATATTTATTCGTAGCCTTAGCCGTAGTGTGTGATGAGTACTTTGTGCCAGCAGTTGAGAAAATATGTGCAGGTAAGCCAGCAGTGTCTCCAAGTCCTAGTTCTAGTTTGTATCCTGTATCCTGTTATGCTTAATCCCCTTTGCTAATTGTTTAGCACTCAACATGTCCAACGATGTGGCGGGGGCCACGTTCATGGCCGCAGCCACCTCCGCCCCGGAGCTGTTCGTCAACGTGATAGGGACCTTCATCACGGAGGGTGACATCGGTGTGGGCACCATTGTGGGTTCGGCGGTCTTCAATATCCTGGCTGTGGCCGCCTGCTGTGGCATTGGAGCTGGCATGGCAAGTGTATCCCTTTGCTTTTCATAACGAAATTTATTTTTAATTTTATCCATAAAATATTAAAATTTTAAACACAGACCATACCCTTGGACTGGTGGCCACTGACGCGGGACAGCATTGCCTATGGTGTCACAGTGGCCATTCTCATTTGTGTGATGCATGACGAGCGCGTTGAGTGGTATGAGGCCTTGATCTTGGTCTCTCTGTATGCCGTCTATCTGGCGGTCATGTATTTCGACAAATCATTCCAAAAGTGCGCCAAGGGTAAGACTATATATACCATATACAAGATAGAGCCGGGGCAATTACGAAACACAAACAAATCTCACACAAATACTACACCACAGGTGGCGTGAAGCAGGCGCGTTCGCGCAGCCGGTCCTCCAACTGCAGCATACACACAAAGAACAGCAATGAGAAGGAACCAGGTACACACACACCACACACCAACAAACACAATTGATTTAATTACTTATTAAAATTATTTACATATTAAATATTTTATAAATAAATATCCTCACCTGCAGAGCTTGTGGAGAATCGCATTTGCCAGAATATGGCCAGCATTCAGCTAAACGGAGGACTCAACAATGATCAGGCCAAGCCTGCAGGCACTGCCGCAGGCGGTACTACCACCACCACCACCATCAGCACCTCGATTAATACTATTACAACTACAACAACCACAATGACAACAACTGCAACACGCACACCAAGTGGTGAGGGAGGAGGAACTGTAGCCACCGGTGGAGGAGGAGGAGCCATCATTGCCCAAATGGCACCACTTGATGGTGCTGAGGCAGAGGCCCAACCAGCCAGTGGAGGAGCTGCTCCTGCTGCTGGTGAGGATCGCGAAGAGGAGGGCTACTCCCTGCTCACCTATCCCAAGGACAAGAGCTGCTTCGCCCAGTTCACCTGGCTCATTATCTGGCCCATCCACCTGCTCTTCCGCATCGCCATCCCCGACTGCAAGAAGGCCAAGAACAACAAGATCTTCCCCCTGACCTTTATCATGTGCATTGTGTGGATCGGATCGCTGTCGTATGTGGTGGCGTGGATGATAACCATAATTGGTGAGAATTTTACAATGTTTTCAACAACAAGCTGTTGGTGCTTTATTTTTCATAAATATTTAACAGAAATTCGTTGTTCTATATTTATTTAAAATTTTTTATTACATTTTGCAAACCACATTTCAAAAATAAGTATAACCATTTTCACCAACAAAGACTTATCAGTTTAAAATTGTTTAACAGCAACCATTGGTGAAAATGTTGTTACATTTTGTGGTTAAGAAAATTATTGCCACAAAATGTAATAATTTCTTTTAGTAATAAGGTTAATTTCCCAATTAAAAATAATAATCAATTTTATTGTATTTATTTCCGCAAGAAATTACACCAACAAAATTCAACAATTTACACCAAAAGCGCTTAGGAGTTGAAAATTTGGAACGAATTAAAGTGAAATATATTTTAACCAATTTCGTAATCTCTTCCCCCAGGTGACACACTGAAGATACCCGACTCTGTGATGGGTATTACCTTCCTGGCGGCTGGAACTAGTGTACCCGAGGCGGTCTCCAGTGTGATTGTGGCAAAGCGCGGTGAGTTGGTAGATCTGTAGATTACGGAGAGTGGTACTAAGACTAAGGATTATATTTTCTCGAAATTTACATGGACAGGACATGGATCGATGGGTATCTGCAATTCGATTGGATCGAACACCTTCGACATCCTGCTCTGCCTGGGCGTGCCGTGGCTCATCAAGGCCGTCTTCTTCCCCATACAGCCGGGCCAGAACTATGTGGCTATCAACTCGGCCGGACTGGAGTACTCGGCGATCACTTTGCTGTCGACGCTATTTCTGCTCTACCTGACCTTCTCCACGAACAAGTTCAAGCTGGACAAGAAGGTGGGCACCGCCTGTCTGGTGATGTACCTGGTCTTCATGGTCTTCGCCTCCCTCATCGAACTCAATGTGTTCTTCCGGGTCAATCTGCCCACCTGCGGTCGATCATGAGCTGGTTAGAGATGTTTCTTGGGGATTGTGGAATCCTGGAAGGAGTGGAGGGACGGTAGCATGACGTATGATGGATGTACGATGTACGATGTACGATGTACGATGTACGATGTAGGATGGATGGATGGAATGGCGCAAAGGGAGGCCGCCAGTCAACAACAAACAAACAAACAAACACAAAAAAAAAATATAAAACAAAGAGAAAATAGAAAGCTAGCTGGTTCCAAGCCCGAGTGCAGTCGTTTAATTAATTAATATGTATTTTCTGTTCTATTCTATCTACCTTGATAGTTGAGTTACGTTATACGTTATGCTGTTATTGTAATAATACTTTTTTTTTATTATTATTATTATTATTAAAGTAGACTCTTTCACGACCAAAAAGACAAATGCAAATAGTTGATGAGAGGAGAAATGAAAAGATAAAGCGAAGAATAAATGGAGCGAAATGGGGAGAAAACCAAAAACCAAAACCAAACCAAACAAATTCAATAATGTATTTATATGATTAATATATGAGATTTAACAAAGAACAAAAAAAATATATATAGCGTCGATGACTTTTATTGAGTGGAATTTTTTATAAATATTTTCGATATTTTCAACTTGAAAATCCTAGCGATCATGCTAGCCCTTGACTGAACAATCATTCTTTATTAAATTTTATGATGATCTATTGATTATGCTTCTGTTAATATATATTTTTTAAATTAATCGTGTTCCTCGTTCTGTGAAACCCACACATAGCTATGATCTTTGATGATTTTGATTTATTAACCTTGTTTTTTCGTTCGATTGGTAAGTCGCCTCTGTTCAGGATTTTTGTAAACAGAAAATGGGGGTTTTAGGGACTAAGACTTGCGGCTTAATTTCACGATTTTAGAGGTCGGTTTTTTTTTAACATTTCCCAGAGGACAACCAGTTTCGAAACCATCAAGATGACACGTCAAACAACTGCTCTTTGCCGACCATTATTGAGTTCCCCCCTTATATGCGAAGGAAGACGTGGTGGACGACTTTATTATGCACCTTCTTCAGCATTTATATATTTGTGATTCTGGCCATTGTGTGCGATGATTACCTACTGCCGGCCATGGAGCGATTGTGTTATGGTAATCAATATTCCAATTTTACACCACTAAATTCAACAATTCTACAATTTTAATTTTATGCATTTAAAATGATCAAATTCCCTATTTTGATGTTGAGATTATTTATTTGTAATAATATTGTTGAATTTAATTTTATTAGAAATTACACCAACAGAATTCAACTTTCACCAATCAAGACAAAAAACGATCTTAGAGTTATAAATTTCTTTTCTCTAGTTTAAAGTATAGAAAATTTTGTAATTAAACATTTTGTATTTAAGTATAATATTATTGGTGTAAAATTATTGCACTTACACCAACAACAACAACCAATCAATGGGTCACAAAGTTTATAAAATCGTTGTGTTAATATTGTTGAAATTAATTTGGCAAGAAATTACACCAACAGAGTTCAACAAATCGTAACAACAAAGGTTTATTTATTATTTATTATGATTATATTTATTACTATTACTTTTCCCCCGTTTAGCTTTAAAATTATCATATGACGTGGCCGGAGCCACCTTTCTGGCTGCTTCCACTTCGGCACCGGAACTCTTCATCAACGTTGTGGGCACTTTCATAACCCATAGCGACATCGGGATCGGCACCATTGTGGGATCATCGGTTTTCAATGCTTTGGTTATATCCGCCGTTTGCGGTATCCTAACTACTCCGGTGCAATATATTATTATATAAATATATCAACATATATTAACATATATATATATTTATTTACAAAAATCTCTCATTGACAGTCAAGAATGAGCTGGTGGCCAGTGACGCGGGACCTGTTTTGGTACTTTGTGGCCATCATAGCGCTCGTCGGTGTTATGTGGGACTCGCATGTCGTGTGGTACGAGGCTTTGGCCCTGCTTATCCTATATGTGGTCTATTTCGCACAGCTGCTTTGTGATAAAAAAATTAAGGAGAAATATTTCAGTAAGAGAACAATCGATATAAACATTTATGCGCAGTCACACATATGTAACTCTTCTGGTTAGAAACAGCTGATGTCGAGCCGGACGCTTTAGATCCAATGTCTCCCGAAAGAATCGAGGAGATGGATACATTTCGTGACCATGTCTGCGGTGTGCCCGAGAAGGGATCCAAGTTTTGGCTGTGGATCTGGTGGATTTACAAGTATCCGGCCGAGCTTTGCCTTGCCCTCACCATACCGAATCCGCGGACAGTGTATCCACTGACAATGGTCATGTCGGTGGTGTGGATAAGTCTGATCTCGTATTTGGTTACCTGGTTCATAACCGTTGTCGGGTACAACGTGGGCATACCGGACTCGATCATGGGCCTCACCTTCCTGGCCGCTGGCACCAGTGTGCCCGAGGTTGTCTCCTCGTACATTGTGTCCAAGCAGGGTGAGTTGTGTAATGCTTATTCCGAGTTATATATTATATTTATAAAAATATATATATTATATATTTTAAGGACACGGCGCCATGGCCATTAGCAATGCCGTCGGCTCAAATACCTTTGACATATTGGTCTGCCTGGGCTTGCCCTGGTTCATGCAGGGGGTAATCATAAGTACCATACATTTTGATTCCTCGGCTCTCAATATCACCACCGCCATGCTGGTGTTAACAGCCATTGTTATGTACTTCACACTACTGGCCTGCCGCTTCACCTTGGGCAGGATCGTGGGCTGGGTGTGCCTCATATGCTATATAATCTTTATAATCATTGCCTGTCTCCTCGAGATGCTGCTCAAGAAGACATTTGTCTGCGATATCGAGGCGCCGGGATTTGAGGCATATTTAAATACCAATCCTTTTAAATAAACTCTCGGGGAAAAAACAAACAAAAACAATATAATAAATTATAGTTTTTAGAAAAAAAAAAAGAAAATTATCAAAACAGAACGAATTTCAAACATTCCAAATTATTTAATTGTAAAATCATTGGTGATAATATTGTTTAAATTTATTTTTATTAGAAAAAACAGAACACCAACAAATGTAAATTACAACAATAAGAGCAAAATTATTTAATATAAGTTATAAATTTAGTAATTAAGAATTGTTATTATTTAAATATAGAAACTTGGGTTCAAATATTATTGCAATTACACCAACAAAATTTTTTCTTTCAACAATAATTGCAACTCTGGCGAACTTGAGTTATTTGGAGTTCAAAAATTTCTTTTATCAATACAAGTTTAGTAGTTAAACAATTTGTAAATATTTGATCGTAAAACTATTGCAGTTACACCAACAAAATTCAACAATATTCACCAATAAAGGTTATTACCACACCAATACAATTTTACTAACTCATTTTGATCTCCAGGTAAAAAAAAAAAAACTATATTTATATATAAATTATATATCAAATGATAGTTCATAGTCAAAATGTAATCACATCAGTTGTGGAAATTTTTTTAGAAGTAAATCTCTACGATCTTAGCGGCCTTAGCAAGTCCAGATAAAATGATTTATTTATTGCCCAGGCCTGAGCAACAAATAATTTTGGTATTTACAATTTATTAGCCATATCTTTTGCATCTGAATCCTCAGCGAGTGCAAAGTCCTCTAATTTATGGACTTAAATTCTTTTATTTTTAATTAAAGCGATGAAGCTACAATAAAATAAAGAATGGAAAATTTCAAACCCTTAACTATGGAAAATCTTGATAAAATAATGTATGACAATAACCCACAAATTCCTCAGATTATGCATATATTTTAATGGTAGTTAATAGTATATTTAATCAAGATTTAAATCATAAATACTATTTCCAAACTATCTATTAATATTCCTCGCCTGGAGATATGATTTCAAGGCGTTGGAACATTTCCAGTGTTTTTCCAATTTTCAAGTTGTAAAACTAAAAAAAAAATCAAAATCAGTGCACTTGAGACCTTATCGAGGTCGCCGCACACCTCCCATGACCTTTGCCCAGCTCAGATCATCCGATCTTTCAATTCGGAACTGTCCCCGGGCCTTGATCGATCGAAACAGAATAAAGAAAGCCAATGGGGCTATAATTGATTTGGCTGGAAGTAGACGCACTAGAAGAAGCCTATATCTATATCTATTCGCACTGATCATCGGGCCCAGCCGCAATCGCCAGATGGTGACGTCAATTAGCCATGTTATGACATCAAGCGGCGGTGAAGATACTTCAATTTCAGGCTGTCATTGGTAGTTCACCTCTGTATTTGGGGCCCCGTATAATTTATATTAGCGATAAGGGTCTCGATTCCTATTCTTTTTTTAATTTCAGCGGCCACTTGTGTCCGAATGCCTCGGGAGATATTTATAAAGGAGATACAGATAGAGGAGCCATCGCCGCCGCCTGGGACTCACATGGCGGGAATCCTATAAATCTGGGACTTGAATCGTTTTCATTAATTTTGTTTTCTTAATCATACCATTTAATTTTAAGATTTAATTGTTTAATATTTGGCAAAACAAAAATACACGTGTTTGATATGATAACTCTATCGAAAATTGGCCATACACTCGAGGTCAGCTGTTTAGGAACTAGTTTTAAAACTTTATTTTTATGCAATTTAAATTTCCAAACACCGAAGTTGATCCTTTTCCCAACGAAAACAAAATCGAACTACTAGAAAAACCAAAAACCGGGTAAAACTGAGGAGGCTGGGGCGAGGCGCCGCTATTTCTAGATGTAAGAGATAGAGAGAGAGAGAGATATATATCGCGAGAGACAGAGAGATAGATCGAGAAAGAGCGAAGCCTAGAAAAATAGAGACAAGCATAGTTAGAGAGTTGAGACAAGGGAATATTGATAAAAAAGAAGATCGAGAGAGAGAGAGAGAGAGAGAGACAGAAGAGAGGAAGAAAATAAAGAGAGAGAGAAAAAGTGAGACAGTGGGAAAGAAAGAGAGCGATAAATAGAGACAGTGGGAAAGAGAGAGAAAGAGATAGATGGAGAACCAGAAACGAAGAAGGATTTTGAGAGACGTGAGAGAGAGAGAGAAAATTAAATCAAGCGATACAGCTAAAGTTCGCGAGAGATAGAGCACCTGTAGAAAATCTCGCTTGTTTTTAAGAGATTTTCAAATGCTCAAACGCCCATAATTTAGTGCCTAAAATTTGCAATTTGGAATGCCAAAAACATCCTTGTTCATTGCCCATAATAATTAAAAGTTAGATAAGTAGACTCTATAATCCCCAACTGTTTTTTTTTATAAGAAAGGTATAATAATGACGGCTTATAAAGAAAATATAATATTTCCAAAGAATAAAAATATTTAAATGGCTTTAAAACAGCTTGTTTAAGAATATATATAAAAGTAGACACTATAAATCCCAACTAGTTCTAGCTTTAAATATGGTTTATTGTTTTTTTCTATTTATATAGATTTTCTAATTTTCCTTTATAATATATATATTATTAAGTTCCTCTAATAAAAACACTTTCGCCCGATCAAAAGTGACAGTTTCGCGATCTTTGTCCCTATCGAAATGGTCGTACGTACGTCCAAAGCTTAACCGGACATTTTCGGTGGGCGATTAGATTGGCTTCCCGGGGACTTGATGTCCAGCTAAGCAACGGGCCCCTATCCGGGATTGGGATCTGGCTATGTCAAGGGTGGAGGATATACATTTAGGCGGCGGGGTGTCCAGGGGGAGGCGGGTGCTCGAGAGCCGAGTCGCCACTGGAATTGGAGTGGCCGCTAATCTTGATCAAACTCTCACTTACGATGTCCGGCACTGGATTGATAATCGCGACAAGTGCTTGAGGCTTTATTTGCTTCGCAATTTTTTTAAAGTCTTTTTTTTATTTTTTTTTTTGAGGGTAAAGAAAAAGTGAAATCGGCTGACAAATTAATATAGTATCTGCACCCTGACCAGTGTAACGAGGTTTAAATTTTTCTTGAAATTTCCAACGAGTTCCTTGATTGCTTTTAAAATCGCCTTAATCGCTGCCTTTTGTGGTCTAGATTACCCCTTATAATAATTATGGTATATAGCCGGCAATAATAAATCGAGTGGCCTGCCGAAAATCGATTAATTTCGATCAGCACCCACCATTTTATGGCCATTTATTTATTTATAGTCTTTATCTGAAAAAAAAAATCATACGATTGCCATATTGTTTTTTTTTCTCAGTTGCAAATGTGTTTGAAATTCAATTTTAAAGTCAGAGACTCAGAACTTGTGCCAAAATATTATTCATAATAGTTTATCTTTTGTGCTCTCAAGTGTCATAGAAACGGGAAAGACTTATAGTGCAATTAGTGTGGCGTCAAACTGTCATTGCCGGGTATTTATTTATTTTTCAATCAAATCGTATCGAAAATAATAACAAACTAAACTATCATTGAGCTAAATAAACTTGATTGATAACTTAATTGACTAAACTAAATGCAAGGGATTTTATTTATAGAGCGAATAGAATAATCACCATGTTTAAGTTGAATAAATTGATAAATATATATGTATTATTTAATAAATTTATGAATGGAAAGCGGCTGTTGTAACTTATCGAATAACGGGGCCATAAAACGTATTATTTAATTATTTTAAATTGCGTAATCCATAGATATACATTTTATTTTATTTTATTTTATTTTTATTTTATTATTTTATTTTATTTTTTAATGAAAATTAATCATATAAAAATTTTAACCTATTTAAAAAAAACTTAATAATATAAAACTTAATTAATTTAATCATTTAAACTCGTCCTAAAGTAATTTATATATTTAAAAAGAAAAGATTTTTATATTAAATAAGAATTAGTATCAAAATTCCATTAAAAGTTGTTTAATTTAATATTTAAATATTTTAAAATACTTAAATACTTAATATATATTTTTGGGTGGACAAAGTAAAAGCATAATTAAAATATTATTAAAATATTTAATTAAAAAAAATTATTTAAATTATTTAAACAATCAAAAACGTAAGAAAAATTATGTAAAATTACCAGGATTTGGCACAGAATATTATAAACATCATTTTTACACATATATAACTCTTAAAAAAATATTTTGTAAAATCCATAAATGTAATATTTATAATATTTACATATATATAACTATAATATTAATACAGGCTTTCATATAATTCTAAACATAAATAATTAAATCTAAAAAATACATATTTAAAATATTTATTACTATTAAAAATAATTATAAAAGACCATAAGTATATTGTTTAAGTGTAAAAAACACTTCTAAAATGTATATAATTTATTTATTTATATAATAAAATCCATGCTTATCCTATTAGTATTATTATCTTAATAATATTTATTTAATTTATTTTATTGTATTAATTAAAATCCATAAATATATTATTCCCACATATAATAATATAATACAAATTATTTAACCATTAAATGCAATATTTAAATACATATATCTCTAACAATAATTATTAAAATCCCTAAAATAACCCCAAACTTCAAGAAAACAATGCAAACTGACCCTGATTCTGAACAGTTAACTAAAAAAGAATCAAAATAAATGAATTCCCTGAAAACGGCGCCCGAATTAAGTCGCATCAAATCAAAAAGTCAACCTGTCTGTCAGCATTAAATTGTCGAAATCGCTAAACAGAAATCAAAAGTCAGGTGCAATGGAGGCCAGCAGCTGCTGACTTATCGCCGGGTTATTGATACACCCATGTACCTGATATCACCCCCTCATGTGTACACATGTACGAATATCTATATCTGGGACAGCTGTCTACGCCATTGAATGCCTTTTGCCGCCCCGTGACGTCGTCGTCGGGGGGTATCGACGTCATCGAACGGCCGGCCACCCAGCGAAACCCCCGAAAAAAAGAAGGGAAACACTAGGTATAAACAGGGGGCTCGAAATCTGAATCGGAATCGAAATCAAACTCAGAAGCGTGCTGATTTGATTGGCCGCTAATCGGCAAACGATAATGGCACGAAAATATACCTTACTCTCCCCATATATATATAGTATATATAATCATATATATGATTTTTTAATTATTATTTACAATCCTTTGTGGTCGAAAAATAATAACGACGTCATTGGCGGCGATTCGGTGAGCTAATGAATGAAAAACTAATATATCAAAGTTGGGGGGATTTGTAACACTTTCGAGGGCAGGGCTCCTTTATTTTTATTACTTCGCACCCGGCGTATACGTAATGTGGCTGCAGCAATTAATTCATACATGTGCTCACGACCGACATACTCATTATTCATTAAATATACTATATAAATATATTGTTTCATTCATTAAGCTCGAATTAAAAACAAAGCGGAGCTCAGATGTTTTCTATCAACTTGTACGCGGGGCGTATGCGTAATATTTATGGAGGGAAATTGTTACTTCTTTATTTATTTTGCTGATAAAATATTAGGTTATTTAGGGTTAAATCTATGTGTTAGTAAAGGTACAAATTTATGGAAAATTATAGGAATCTTTAAAGTACAAAGGTCATAAATATATTGATTTCTTTTTACACAGGGCGTATGCGTAATATTTCAAGGAGAAATGTTATTAAAAAGAAATAATATTCATGGCTTATTTAATTATTTATTATTAATTACATTAGAGTTTATTTTGTGTAAAATTGTGTAAAAAAAAAACAAAGTTTAGAGATATTAAATACCAACCACCCAGGGCGTATGCGTAATATTTCTGTAGGGAAATTGTTACTTATTTATTAATTTTTTGATAAAATATTAGGTTATTAGGTTTTAATCTATGTGTTAATAAAGGTTAAAGTTTATGGAAAATTATAAGAATCTTTAAAGTACAAAGTTCATAGATATATTAATGTCTTTTTACACAGGGCGTATGCGTAATATTTCAAGGAGAAATGTTATTAAAAAGAAATAATATTCATTGCTTAATTAATTATTACTTTCTAATTACATTTGAGTTTATTTTGTATTTAATCAATGCTTCTAAAGAAATACTAAGTTTAGAGATATTAAATACCAACCACCCAGGGCGTATGCGTAATATTTCAAGGAGAAATTTAATAAAAAAGTAAGAATATTAGTTGCCTATTTCCTAATTAATTTTCTTTAAAGAAATTTAAATTTATTTGGTTTTAAATCAATATCTTTTTGTGTCAGTAAAAGTTATATTTTATGGTAAAATACAAAACACAAAAGCTGAAATATATTTATTATTAATAAATCAAAGAGAAATGTGATAAAACCCGAAAAATACAGTTTGCTTATTTATTACTTAGTTTTCTATAATTAAATTTAAGGCTATTTAGCATTAAATCAATGCCTTTTTGGGTCACTTAAGCGAATAATTTATGGGAAAATAGGAAAAAAAATATAAATCTTAGTTATATATATTTTTTTAAGGGAAATGTTATACAAATTAAGGAATATAGGCTGTTTAATTTATTACTTAATTTTCAAATGAAATTTTTGATTATTTAGTGTAAAAAAAAATGCTTTTTTGGGTCAGTAAAAGGAATAATTAATGGGAAAATACAAAGCTTAGTTATATTTAAGAAACCTAACTTTCTAATGCAACTGTAAAATAAAATACTTTAAGCTTTTTATATTTATTTTAAAATATTTATATTATTAAAAGAGATGAGTAAATTTTTTTTTAAATTAATTAAACCCCGTCTAAGTACGATTTCCTATTCATTCGTTTCATTTCTGACAGCATTAGCTTTGTGTGTGTGGGAATTTTGCCCCTCGATTCCCACATTATCCTGAGCCCACCCGCACTCAGGATAACACCAATTTAGATAACGAAGAATGGACTGGTGGTGACATGACAAATCCATATATTATAGATAAAATCGGTGCTAAGCACTCGCACAAATAATGTAACTCGTGTCGCGCAAACAAATTTCAGTCAACGGAATCCCCTGCTTAACATTTTTAATTGCTTTTACGGCGTTGCGCCTCGTAAAATCATCATAAATTCGAGCATTTATCTAACAACAATTAGGGGAGGAGAGCACGCTTTATTTTTTTTTTTTTTTTGTTGTTTCTCTTAAAATGATTTAAGCAGGGAAATAGTAATAAACAAAACGTATAAATAAACGAAAGTCTATCCGAGTTTAGGCTTTTTAAATATTTTTGTAATTATTCCTACAGCTACTATGCATTGTTCCAAAAGATTTATTTACTAATTAATTCTGCCTTGTTATAGGCTTTTTAACTGTAAGTTTATAGTTTATTTTTTTTAGATCTTACACTTACGTGACGCACTGTATGCTGATCGTGTGCGATCAACTCGGTTAGCGACTACTGGCAATAGATTGATAAAATGTCGGGGCAATTGCTATTTCGCCGCTCTTATCAGAACGGTAACTGGTATACTAATGACACCGCACACGGCCGTGCACTTACAGCTTTATGTATGGCGTTGAGCATAAATGTTGCGACCAGGGGATACCTACTATTTAGGGTAGCAAAGAGGCCTTAGGTTGTGGAATTTTAAAATTTAAATAGTTTACGTTTTATTTATTAAGCTATTAAACTTAATATAAAACACTTTACACAGTTACACTGCAAGATGTAGCTAGTCAAATGTTGCTGGCAACATGTTGGGAAACACTTATGGTTG
Organism: Drosophila seguyi; assembly: GCA_008042675.1. Classification (NCBI taxonomy): domain Eukaryota; kingdom Metazoa; phylum Arthropoda; class Insecta; order Diptera; family Drosophilidae; genus Drosophila; species Drosophila seguyi. Next base: position 40,356 of record VNJU01001248.1, on the reverse strand, counting down.
CAGAGCAACATTTCTTAAGGCCCTGTAATTCCCAAGTGTGTAGTTTAAGTGTAGATTTAACTAGAAATTAAGAAAAATAATAAAATATTTAATATAAAATATACATCCTTAAAGTTTCCTTAATTTTCTACCACTTGGTAAGTTCCTCAGAAAAATGTAGCTAAGCAAATGTTGCTGGCAACATGTTGGGAAACACTTATTGCTGTCTTAAGGCCTTTATAATTCTCAACTTTGTAGTTTACGCATAGATTTCAAAACAATTGTAGTAAATATTAAAAAATGTACGTAAAGAAATATATTTAAATATATATTTTCCCCTAATTTCTTGATTTTTTTTTTAACCCAAGTTGGGTTGATCGAGCCCACCTCCAGCATAACGCCAGGGTACTCCCCCGTCCAGGGTACTCCCCCCCAAGTACTCACATTTTATTCTCAATGAACTGCACTTCATGATGGTCTACCTTCCGCTATTCTCCTTCCTTCCGACAAAGAGAAAGAGAGAAAGAGTAAGGAGCGAAAGGAGATAAGAAAGGAGAGAGGCTGAGAATGAATAAAACGCGCCATAAAAACGACAACGAGGCGAAGAGTGACTGACTAGAGACTTACTAGAGAGATATCTTTATAAAACCGTCAATACGAAATATACGTCGCTGCCGGCGCCGCTCGCTGTCGCTGTCGCTGCCTCGGCTGGCGTCGCTGTCGCTGTTGCGGCCAGCGTCGACGTCGGCGTCGCTGCCTTTTTATTATTATTAAGACGGGCGCGAGTTGGTCGCACTTAATTAGTTGTGCGATACAATTCTAGCCAAGCGGGTTGCTGGCGCCAAAAAGGAAAAAATAAAGAGAACGGAAGTCCGAAACTCGATAATTCGGTAGTTCGAAAGATTCGAAAATTCGAAAGTTCGAAAGACCGTTAGCTCGAAAATAAAAATACCGCCTAACCGAAATAAGACCGAAACTGAAACCCAAATCGAAATCGAAATCGAAAAATTGCATTGCGCATACGCCGCGTGTGCCAGGCCCCAAAGATCTTGCAGGAAATAAGAAATAAAAACTAAACAAAATATATCCACAAAAATAAAGAAAAGAAAAATCAAAAATATAAATAAATAAAAAAAAAAATTACAAGGCAGCTGCAGCTTTGAGTGTCGTCCCCCTCGCCGCCTCCCTAAGCACGTGTATTATCTGAAGTTGTTTATTTTTTTTGTTTTTTGCCGTTCGGTTGCTTTCAAGTTGCACTAGAAAATCGCATAATGTGTAGAACTGGCGCCCTCTTACTGGGCCTATTCGTAGTATTATGTGGCAGCCTCATAGCGGATACTCAGGCCGAGGGTGAGTCTTAATTTATATAATAAAAGTATTATTAAAAAATAAAGAGTAAAGATGAGTGGATTAGGCAGAGCATAGCAAGCCTTAAATGTCCAGAAAATGTTGATCAATTTTATAAATGGGTCCTAGGGTTTCTTTTAATTGTTTTTTTAAATTAAAAACCCTGAAAAAAAGCAAATAAAAAGTGCAATAATTTAAAATTACTTAATTTTTAAATATACCATCAGAAATTTTTCAAATTCTTGGTTTATGAATTGTTTATTTATATATTAAATAATATTTAGAATAACGAATTTCAATATTTAACTGAAAATAATGCAGAAAACATATTTTATTTTAGCAAAACGTTAAACTTGTTAAGATAAACCAAACAAAAGAATATTTAAATACCTATTTCAGGCCTTCACTTAATTTTTAAATACATATTTAACAAAAAATAAACTATTTCTGGTCTTAAATATTATTTTTCCATTAATAATTTAGGCTTTAATTTTTGTAATACCTTTTCGAGAGACCTATTTCTCTTTAAAAATAACTTTACTGTATTATTTTCTAAATTTTAAAATTTATTTAAAATTTTAAACATTATCTTAGGCTTTTAATTTATTCTAATAATTTTCATTAATATTTTTTAATAACATTTCTATATATTTTTATTTATGGAATGCATTAAAAAAACCATTGGAGTTCGTTTAAAATTAGTTACATTTTTTATAGTTGCTTCTTCACTTGCTTTTTTATTAATTGTACTATTTTACACATTATTAAAGTATTTTATTTTATTTTCAAAATTACCAAAAATACTTGATAATTTATAATAAATTATAATTTTTTAAAATTAACCTTTTGAGTCTTATATGGCCTCTGAAAAAGAGTATTTTATTGTTCAATTTTAATTGTTCGTAATTTTATTTTGACTTTATATAAAGTTTTTAATTTATTTAAAAAATCTATAAATATTTTATACTTCAATTCAAAACATTATCTTGCTTCAGCTGTAGTCCCCAGGTATTCCACAATACTTTCTGTAGATATTTTTTAAAACCCCCCCCGAAGACCCTTGAAATGTTTACCCTTCCGGGAAATGCAAAATGACAGCCTGTGGCAAAGGGGGAAAAACAAAAGAGAAACAAGGCGAGAAATATGGAAATAAGTGTGCCAAATATTTGCTAGCCCCGAAAAGCCATTAGGCCCTATGCGAAATACCTAATTCTAATCGCCGGCTAACTAGACAGACGCTTATCTAGACTTCCTGTCGCCCCAAATGGCAACTATTTGGGTTTCACTTTCAGGCTTCGGGTTCAGCCAGGGCGCACTTATCCGCTGAAGGGTTAAATGGATCGATCGATCAATCAAGTAGCACTTATTTCCTCTGATTTCCGGGCATTTTCGGGATTTTGGAGGACCACCTGGATTTTTTTGGCCGCTTATCGGGTGTCGCCTCCCACTTCACCAGCCAGTGATTTATGTCGGTTAGTGTAGCAGGGATTTAGATTTGGAATATGCTGCTAGTAATATATATGTATATATAAATCTGCGGCTGGTCACTATCTAATGCCATTTAAATCGCAGTCCACAGCCCCGTGCCAGCAATTTTTATTATCGGCCCCGCAAGTCAATTTCCTTTTCGGACTCTCTCAGATTTCTTTTTTGATTGCGCATTATGGCCCGACACGATATGGAACACAATCATTATCGCCGGCTTATTCACGCGAATAATCGGAATTGGAAATCGGTATGGGGAATTTTTACAATTGTCAATATGTTGAAGAAAAATAAGACAACGGGCAGATTTCTTGGGAAAAAAAACCCAAGGGCCCTTGACTTGGCAACATAAATGAATTGTAAATAAAAAAAATGTTCAATAAGATCTAAGATATACGGATTTGTATCCTTCTTTACCTAGTTTTTTTATATATTTATTTTTTAAACGAACAATACATTTATTTCTCTCAAAGCTTTATAAAAAGAGTTTTTAAATGTTTTTTTTGGTTGGAGATAAATTTCTTCAAATATTAAGTTAATTATTTGTATTATTTTATTTTCTATGTTCTGCAGTTTTCTATTTAATTTTTTGTCAATATTTTGAATTACTTATTCCTAATATAACTCTTCATTATTTTCGACTTTTTAAATACTATCAAACTTTACTTATTATATTATTTAATTTAGATCTTGTACATAAAAATGCATTTATATAAATCTTTTTAACAAATAAATTAATTAAAATTGTTTATTACTGTTATAATTATTTTATCTATAATAAGAACTCAAGTAAATATTATATTTCTATACTCCATAAATTTCTTTATAAAAAAAAAACAACAAATAAAAAAAACTATTATTGATATATTTTTACGCTCTTCAACTTTTTACTTAATTTTTCATTTTAATATTCTAAGTAACCTATTCATAATATAACTCTTAACTATATTGAATATTTTTGTACTTTACTTTTACCTAAATATTTAATTAAAAGCGTATACCAAATAATTAAATATATATATATTAATTTTCAAAAGGGAAACCAAAGCCTCACCTAATAATATTTTTAAAAAGTTTCTACGTTTGGTTATAAATTTTCTTATATTCTAAATATATATATTAAATTATTTTCTATTCTCCTTTAGCTTTCTATTAAAATTCCCCAAAATATTCTGCGTAAAACTCTCCATTATACCGCTTTAATATTCCACGAAATATAATCAAATTCAAAATAGGTTTGGTAATCGGTTCCAACAATTATGGATTATTATTATTTTCGCTAAACACATTTTGTGTCGAATCATGAACTTGATCTTGAACTTCAGCATGAAGCATCATTATCGTCATCGTGGCCATAATCGGCTTACATAATGGAGATTGGAGGAGTAATCGATTGGTAAACGATAGCCAGGTGATTCCCTAAAATCCCGAATTCCCATCGGGGGATCGGTGGTTCTATAAATACAATGGCTTGCCCACACATTAATATGCTCAACGCGGGCCAGGTAATTCCGATTCTCCGATTTTTCGCTGGAACGATGAAAGGGAAGAATTTCACTTGACTTTTTTATTTGTATTTGTTTTTGTTTTTTCTTCTTCTTTTTTTGGGCCACTGTGCCATCGGGGGGACTTTTCGCTTTCGATTTGTCGATGATGACGTCGATGATGATGATAATCCAAAGATCCAAAGATCAGTAATTACATTTGTTTTCCCACCAAGCATCACAGTTAATTTTTTTTTCTTTCAGTTATTTACGGAGTGCTGACTCTGGTTTTCAGTTTCATTTTCATTTTGATTTCTTTAGTTTGGATTTGTGTTTTGTTTTGCCGGCGCAAACAAGTAAACAAGCTCCGCTGTCCGTCGACGTGAGACAAACACCAGACAACATGGGCTACACAGAAAATACTTAGCCAACAAAATTAAGCTAAAAAAAAATTGGCTTAAAAATTTAGCTAGAAAAAATTAAGCTAGAAAAATTAAGCTAGAAAAAATTAAGCTAGAAAAAATTAAGCTAGAAAAAATTAGGCTAGAAAAAAATTAAACTAGAAAAAAATTAAGCTAGAAAATATTAAGCTAGAAAAAATTAAGCTAGAAAAAATTAAGCTAGAAAAAATTAAGCTAGAAAAAATTAAGCTAAAAAAAATAAGCTAGAAAAAATTAAGAAAAAAAACTAAGCTTAAAATATAATCCAATAAACTAAGCTTAAATAAAATAAACTAAAAGAAAAGAAAGCTAAAAACCTAAGCTAAAAAAAACCAATGCCAAAAGCTAAGCTAAAATTTTTTAAACCAAAATAAATTAACCCAATAAACCAAGCAAAGAAATAAACTAAGAAAAAACTATGCTATATTATAAATCTAAAAACCAAAGCTTCCAAAACCAAAGCTAAAAAAAATTAACTAATAAAACTAGCTGCAAAATTAAACTAAACAAAATCCCCAGAGCTTAACCACAAATATTTAATTATTAATTACAATAACTCAATGTATAATAACTCACTATATTCATATAAATCATAATATAAATCAAACTGATTTAAGATAGTTTTAAGACTTCTATAAATCAAGTAATTTTTGAATAAAGTAATGGCGTTCTACAATTATTTAAGATCTTTTCTTTTTTTTTTTTTTTATTGCCCCTTTTTTCGATGACAGTAATTGGGGGGCTTAAGTCAAGTTGCCACAGAACTTCCTCGAAATTAAAATAATCAAAGGGAAGCGTCACGAGGCGAGAGGGTTGCTCAAGTTGATTTTATGATGTGATAATATTTTCTTTTGATATTCTTAAATATTTTCGAAGCCTCATTGCCATTTATCCCTACCCTAAGCATGCCCTTGTTCATGTCATGGCCGCTTGCTTGCTTTAGCCTGTGATTATTCATGGGTTTTATTTTGAAAAAATTTATATATTAGTTCAGGGTTTATTTATTAATGTCAAAATAAAAACCTTTAACTATGCAATTAACAATATTTTATGTATTTTAATATTCTCTATTTTGCTTACTTTGGCATGTGATTATGCATGTGTATCTAATTAGTTCACTTTATTTTTACAATTATTTGAAATTAAGAATTAAATTTGTGGTTAACAAATAAAGGTTTTTTTGTTAAATTTTCTTTACCATTTTCACTTTCTATATTTCTTTTATGTCTGCCCTTAGCATGCCCTTTTTCATGTCCTGACCTTTAGATTAATTTTGCATGTGATTCTGCCTGTTTTGTTTACTTCGTTTTATTTAAAAAATAAATTAATTAGCTCATTGTTCAATTTGTTACAATTCAAGCGAGTGTAATTAGGGAACACCTTTAAGACCCTAATTAAAATCAAAACTTTTGTTGGCCAGTGATGGCGCATAACCATTACCTTTACCATTACCATAACCATTAACATTACCAACTGGCAGCTAACCGAACCGAATAAATAATATTTACCAAACAATTACCCAGCACTTTTCGCGCCAGCTGTAAGCTCTTTCCTTCGCTTCGATTCGCTGGCGACTTTGATACGAATTTGCATTTTATTTTTGATACTCTTCGGCTGGCCCTCGCTGGAGCTACTAATTGGAACAAAGAAAAACGCGACGATTATCGATTACAAAGCAGTCGTCGGACGGGGGGAGCCTTGGCAACGTAGAGTTGCACAATGGATCGGATTCGATCGCTTCGATCGCTTCGATCGCCTCGATAGGTGGGCGGGGTCCGAGGTCTGGGACTTCCCGTAATCGCCGATTTAGCCCTGAACGAGGCGTAGGCAAGGTAGGCTCCCTCAGCGCCACAAATTTCCCCGATTTCCGTCCCGAACAACTCTCTGGAAGCGAGCTCGACTTTGAGCCGATGATCGTCGCTGTGCTTGGGTTTTCCACTATATCTCATAAGTGCAGCGCTGCACAGAAAGAAATTTTGGAGTAACAAAAATATAAAATAAATGAAATTCTAAATTAAATGTTGGTTACTTGTTCCGTAATATAAAATATATTAAAAATAAGATGCGTATGGCAGGCAGGCTTCTTTTTTTTAAAGAGCGAAACAGAAAGAGAGAGACAAATAGAGATACAGGGAGAACGAGAGAGGCAACGAGAGAAAATGCAAGAACGAGCTAGAGCGGGTGAGAGAGCGCTCTAAGGCCAGCCGCTCTCTCTGGTATGCATACATGTTTACCTAGACCCTTTCTCTGCGCTTCTCAAAAATCTTTGTTAGTGCCCCTCTCTGCGCTTCTCAAAATACTTAACCACAAATATATTTTTCAGTGGAATTCTTCTTTCTGAGCATGTTAATAGATGCAAAAAATTCATACAAGCATTCAAAATAGAAAACACAGAATTTACAATTCCTCACTTCCATTCTGTTGTAATTTTAACCTAAATTTGAATTCGATTTTCGCCAAAAAAAACGCAAAACACCGCGACAATCATAAGGATTTCGCAGGGATTAAGTGAGCTTGCGCTGTCATCATCGTTGTCATGGCCCAAGTCATCCATGGCATAATGCAGGACCGGCCTCCCGGAAACTTCGGAGCTTCGGCCCTGGCCAAGGCAATGGCTACGCAGCTCCATCGGATACCGCAGGCTTACGGGGATGCAGTACAGGAGGGACGGCTGAATGATATAGGTTTTGGATCCCTTCGGCGACTTCATGCTGAAGGTGTGACTAGTTTCCGCGGGATTATAGCTGTCAACCACCATCGTACTGTAGGTGTGCAGGAAGTCGTCGTGGAAGGACACTAGGATAATCATATCCTTATCATTAGCCGGGCCCTCGGTTTGCCAGACGCTGTAGGGCGTGTTAGGCCGTGCCCGATAGTCGCCATATCGCAAAAATATTTCATCCGAAACTCGATTATTGCATATTAGTTTCAAGCTCACACCTTGCAGGTGGTCACATTTGCCTTTGCCAGCGCCCTTTGTACGGACTGAAGTCACGAACAGGAGCACATGGAAATGGCAAAGCAGGAGGATCCAAAAGTCCATGTTAATCACTAGCAATTTCTGAATTATTCTCTTGTTATGTTCTTTAAAATTTGGGCTTCAAAGTAGAAAATTCTACTGATTGGTAGATAAAGCAGAGCAATGTGATGTGAAATAACAGTGTTTGAAGATCATTAACAAATATTTATAAGATTATATCGAAAGCAGATATTTTAACATTGATGATAACCGTTATTATTTCACATATAAAGCACTAATACAATTAGAAAATGTGTAAACAACATTGAAAATACTTTTCAAAATTTTTCCATAAATACAATATTTGAACTTTGATTTTTACACTTCTTACATTTACAATATTTGCAATATTTTTATCCATATATCATAGTGGTTTGTTCGTATATGTTTTGATATCAAAATTTTAAAATTAAATGTGATATTTTCCAATTTGAAAATGATATTATACTTATAATATATCCCATTAAATTCAAAATTTATAATGTTTTTTTATGCCAAATTCTAAAATTATAAATTTCTTAATTATGATAAAATATTTTTGATATGAAAATTCTTTTTGAAAATTTATAATTAGTTGAATTAATGTTTATTTGATTTTTAATATCAGAACTATATTTCATTAATTTATATGTCGATAAATCAAAGTTTTTATTGTTTTCGATATGATATCGATATTTTTCGATAGTTAATATTTTAATAAATTCAAGTTTATGTAATTTTCGTTATTGATATTGATGGTTTTCGATCATTAAAATTTTGTTAAATTAAAGATTATATAATTTTCGATATTGATATTGATGTTTTTCGATAATTAAAAATTCGATAAATCAAAGTTTACGATTTATCACGCGCATTTGACAATTGTTTGCAGTGCTCAAGCCTCCGCCCGCTGACAACTGCTGGCCAACAAGTTCAACAAACTCGTTTGTCTCCTCAACTCGGCTCCGATGTGCGTTTGGTTCGGGTTTTGGATTCATAATTTACTCGTAGACACGTTAAAAAGGAGCAGAGAGCCCAGAGCGAGATCAAGAGCGATAAAGAGAGGGTGAGGGAGACAGAGACAGAGAGAGAGAGAGAGAGGTAAAATGCGAGAACGAGCTAGAGCGCTCTCTGGTATGCATACATGTTTACCTAGACCTTTTCTCTGCGCTTCTCAAAATTCTTTCTTAGTGCCCCTCTCTGCGCTTCTCAAAATACTTAACCACAAATATATTTTTCAGTGGAATTCTTCTTTCTGATAGATGCGAAAAATGCATAGAAGCATTCAAAATAGAAAACACAGAATTTACAATTCCTCACTTCCATTCTGTTGTAATTTTAACCTAAACATGAATTCGATTTTCGCCAAAAACAACCAAAACACAGCGACGATTATAAGGATTCCGCAGGGATTGAGTGAACTTGTGCCGTTACCCTTCACTCCAGGCTTGATGTCATACATGGCATAGTGCAGGACCGGCCTCGCGGCAAGTTCGGAGCTCCGGTCACGGCCAAGGCAATAGCTACGCAGCTCCATCGGATACCGCAGCCGTATGGGGATGCAGTACAGGAGGGACGGCTGGATGTCAACGGTGTTGGTTCCCTTCGGCGTTTTCACGCTAAAGGTGTGATGTATTGAAGCGGGATTATAGGTGTCCACAATCATCGAACTGAAGCGCTGTAAAAGATTGTCATGGAAGGAGACCAGGACAATATCATTACCCGAGGACTCGCTTTGCCAGACGCTGTAGGGCGTGTTAACCGGTGCCCGAAGGTCGCGATATAGCAGATATATATGTTCGGGAATACGACCACTGCAAATCAGTTTCAAGCTCACTCCATGCAGGTGGTCACAGTTCCCTTTGCCAGCGGTTTGTGTACGGACTGAAGTCGCGAACAGGAGCAGGTGGAAAAGGCGGAGCAGGAGGATCCAAAATTCCATGTTATTCACTGTCAATTTTGGTTTTCTTCTTCTCAAAAATTTGTGATGGGCTTTAAGATATAAAATTCAACTGATTGATAGGAAAAGCAGAGCAATGTGATATGGAAATAATACAAGTGTTTGAAGATTATTAACAAATATTTATAAGATTATATGGAAACCAAATATTTTCATCGATATTTTAGCATTGAGGATAATTGCTATTTTTTTATATATATAGCACTAATACAATTAAAAAATGGGTAAAAACCATAAAAAATAATTTTCGAATTATTTCCATAATAAATTTGGAATTTTATAATTTTTAAATTAACAATATTTTTAATATTTTATTGATATAACCTAAAATATTCTCCATTAAATTCCAAGTTAATTATATTTTTTATATCACGTTACACAATTATTTATATTTTTACTATTGTTAAAATATTTTTGATATGACAAAATAATTGTTTGAAAATGTATATTTCGTAAATTCCAAATTCATTTAATTTTCAATATGATATCGATATTTCATTAATTAAAATTTCGATAAATCAAAGTTTTTGGTATATTCAAAATATTTTTAGCATTTTTAATTTAATTTTTCGTAAATTTTCAGTCAAATCAAGTGTATTTTGTTATCGATATCGATATTTTCGATAGCTAAAACTTCAATACCGATACTTTTCGATAATTAAAATTTCGATAAATCAAAGTTTACGATTTATCACACTCATTTGACTATTGTTTGCAGTGCTCATGCCTCCGCCCGCCGACAACTGCTGGCCAACAAGTTCAATAAACTTGTTTGTCTTCTCAACTCGGCTCCGATGTGTGTTTTTGGTTCGGTTTTGTGGCTCGGTTCGGGTTTTGTGTTGTCCGTCATTTACTCGTAGACACGTTCTGCGACGAAAATGCATTCCAGATGCAATATTAAAACCCGTGTATGCCGATGCCGAGCCGATGCCGCTGTTGGCCAAGTTTGTGGTGGCGTTCAGTTGGCCAAGAGTTTTCTTCTCGGCGAGACACGAGACGCGACACATGCGAGTGAATGTGAGAATTTTGTCTTCTGGAATAATGTAAGATAGCAACCGCGATCTTTGTTTACCTCTCCTCTCTGTCTCTGAATGTAGATTTTTTCTGTGTAATTTTGCCGCGTTTTGTTTGCCAACTGGAGATGTCTACTAATTATTCAATTATTGCTCTTGTCGCCCGGCTGCAATCGCAAACTGGCATCGATGTTGCAGCAAAAAGAAAAAGAAAAACGGAGCTAGCACGCAATTTGTGGCGAGAACAATGCTTCGGATCGGTCATATCGAAAACGGGTCAAGAGGTTGGGCTAGTCCCTAGTCTGGGCCACGACAATCCGACGACGACGGCATTGGCATTGGCTTATTCATGGGGGGCATAAAAAAAATATATATACATAAAGTCTGATAAGGAAAACTGCTGTCCCAGACCTAGACTGAAAAATTTCGCCCTTCTGGCGAGATAATATACCCGGGAAAATATCAAGAAATATATATCAAGAAAAGAAACCCCTTCGCGGGAGATTGTAAAACAATTAACAAAGCCCCAGACCAAACATCAACAAATCATCATCATCATCATCATCGTCGTCATGATCAGCGGGTGTCCATGACTGTCGCAGTTATTTTGGGGCCGCCAATGCAATTGTTGCTAAACCGAAACAATAATAATAATAATAATAATAACAGCACACAGATGGCCAAATAACAATGTTGTAAAATATTGCCAATCGTTTGTGTATTGTGGGAAGAATGGTGGAGCATTAAAGCCACCACCCCCGCTCTGTTCCGAGTCTAATTGCACCGCAACACCACCACTGGGGGCTATATAATTGGTTATCTGACCACGACTGTGAATGGAATGTTTTTGTTATTCTTGAGCGTTTTTCGTGCGAACTGCAGAAATTAAATAATGAAATCATAATAGTCGTGTGACTAACACTCGAACAAGAAGTCTGGCACAAGTCTATATAGTTTTCAGTTTTTTTTTATAAGTCCAAGATTTCTGAAGAAAAATATTCTTCAAAAAGTAAAAAAAAAAAACAAAACAAGTTTCGGTTTATTTTTGTATTCAAAGAGTTCCCTGCCAGTGGGAGAGTTCTTCAAGGAGAAAGTTCACGAAAGAGAAAGTTAGTGGAACATCTTTTCGAAATTGTCCAGAAAAGTCTTTTAAATATTTAGCTAATAAATGTATATTTAAATATTAAGTAAATAATTATAATAATAACAATATAATTATTAATTGAAAAATGTTTATTTAAATAATAATTAATTAATAATAATAATAATAATATTATTATTAATTCTAATTTATTATTATTAATTAATAATATTATAAATAGTATTAATTAATATTTAAAAACATTTATTAGCTAAATATTTAAGATTAATAATAATATTCTTCATTAAAAGGGAACGCCCCGTTAAGAACATTTTTTATAATTTACAATTTTTTTTTCTTTTTGTTTTTTAAAACTACTCTAAACTTTGTATTTTTTGTATTGTTAATTGCTTTAATTTATGGACAACTTAAACTTTGGTTTTAATGCTCAAGATTATCTTTGTTATAAGTTCTATATCATAACTATATAATCATCATATAATTTGGATATAATTCCGATATAATTTTCATATTATTATGATATAATTTCTGTATAATTTCGATAAATATTCTATATGGTTTTGATACCATTTCCATATAACTGCTTCTAAATTTCGATATAATTTCGATACAATATCGATATAAATTCCACATCATTCCTATATAATTTTGATATAATTCCAGTTTATTTTCAATATAATGTCAATATAATTTCGATATCATTCCGATAAAAAATCAACACAAATTTATATCGAAACCTTTACCAAGGTACCCAATATACCCCAACAGGTGATCGGTGATCGGTGATCTTGATTGCGATAATTGCAGGGGCTGTCGTGTCAGTCTGAGTGAGGATTGTTTTGGTTGTCGCCCTGATATATATTGCCATTCCAGTTCCGACTTAATCTTATCGCCATTTAACCATTTACCATTAACCGGGAAGGGAGTCAGGGCCGCGATATGCATCTTGGAACAGCCTTGATGACAAAATCGATTAATTCTGGTGTTTTCCCCTCTATCTTTTAGCAAAGCCTGGCAACGCTAGCAATTTTCTGGAGGCCTCCCTGCGGTATTTCGACGAGCAGCTGCTCCTGGACATTCTGCCACGTGCCTCGTGTCCGGGCGAAGATGAGGGCTCTCCGATGGACGAGTTCGCCGACCTGTTTACGGGTAAGTTTCCTGCTTAGTTCCGGTTTCGTAATCCCAAATTAATGTGCTTCCTGATAACTGATAATCCGGTTTAAACTTGAACTTGTCCGTGGGCATTATCCGCTGTCCGTTGTCCGTTGATATCGGAGAATGCCGCTATGATAACCGTAATCCGGTGGTGACCTAAATCGAAACTGTGCTTGCGGTGGGCTGGTTCCGGGTAAAGAAACTTGAACCTCAATTTGTAGGGATGGCAGAAAATAGGAATATATCGATTATGCTTCGATAGTTGAAGCTGAAGTCGATATATGAATCGAAATCTTAGCGTTGCGATATATGTATGCGATAAAGGAATATGCGAACTTTATGTAATTGGAAAAATGACGGATAATTTCAAAATAAATAATTTTTTTTTAAATTTTATTATCCATTTTTCATTATTTTTTATCCATTATCCATTTCATATTTTTTATTATCCATTATCCATTATTCATTATCCAATATTCATTATCCATTATCCCTTATCCAATATCCATTATTCATTATCCATTATCCATTATCCATTATCCAGTATCCAGTATCCAGTATCCAGTATCCAGTATCCATTATCCATTATCCATTATCCCTTTATCCCTTATCCATTAACTATTATCCATTCTCCATTCTCCATTATCCATTCTCCATTATCTAAAATCCATTATCCATTATCCATTATCCGATATCCATTATCAATTATACATTATCCATTATCCATTACCTATTTTTCATTCATTACCCATTACCCATAATCTATTATCCATTATCCATTATCCATTATCCATTACCCATTACCCATTACCCATTACCCATTACCCATTACCCATTACCCATTATCCATTATTTATTATCCACTATCCACTATCCCTTATCCACTATCCATTATCTCTTATCCCTTATCCATTATCCATTATCCATTATGCATAATCCATTATCCATTATCCATTATCCATTATCCATTATCCATTATCCATTATCCATTATCCATTGTCCATTATCCATTATCCATTATCCATTATCCATTATCCATTATCAATTATCCACCACTCATTATCCACTATCAACTATCCATTTTCCATTATTCCCCATCGATCTTGAACTTGTCCATAGGCCTTGTCCGTCTCCGCTGTCCGTTATGTCCCGTGTGGGCCATCCGTTTGTCCGGTGTCTTGGCCCAATGCCTTTCCTGCTTCGCACTATCAGCACTATCAAAGCGGCAATTCAATGGCCAATAAATCAGGCGCAGCGCATAGTCTGTTTATGTGGTGAGGAGGAGTACCCGAAGAGAGTGAGATTCAACGCTGTGGACACGCGGACACGCGAGACTGAGGCACTCCGGTGGGAATCGCTTGCTTATCGCCAAGCACTTACACCGCCCAGATGGCGATATCTCCGGGGCAACAGTGGGTCTAGATTTTCTTCTACATTTTCTTGCTGTTGTTGTTGTTGTTGTTTTCTAATAAGAGTTGGCGATAAGATTTTGCGCCATGTTTACGGTGTCTCAAGCCGAAATATACAAAGCGCTTATGGTTGGGCCTAAATTTAGGGAATGACTACTACAAGGGATCGATGGCCGTATCCGTATCTAATCCATGGACGGTTGCCATGTGTGGCAAGATTGGATCTGTCCAGCAGCATGAGTGGGTGGGCGTTTTTTTTAGGGTGAAGATAATGCTTAGAGTTCTTGGAAATTATTGACATTGAAAGGGAATTATTATATTATTATTATTTAATATATATAAATATTATGATTAATTTTCCAGTGGATCAACTCCGTCAAGGCTGGGTGGCGCTGCACGTCTTTGCGGCTGTATACTTCTTTATCCTTTTGGCCATCATCTGCAATGATTACTTTCTGCCCACGGTGGAGTGCATCTGCGAGGATCTGCATCTGTCCAAGGATGTGGCGGCGGCCACTTTCATGGCCACGGCCACCTCAATGCCCGAGTTCTTTACGAACACGATCAGCACCTTGATTCTGGACTCGGACATGGGTCTGGGCACAATTATAGGCTCTTTGATGTTCAACACTCTGGGCGTGGCGGGACTGGCGGCTTTGGCCATTGATAAGGTAAGGATATTATGACTTGAAATTTCACTTTAATTAATTTTTAATAATTAAATAAAATGGTGACTAATCTTTTCAAATTTCGCTCCATTTCCCAGCCCGTTCAGCTGGACTGGTGGCCCATAGCCCGCGACTGCTTCATCTATATCTTCAACACCATTATCCTGCTGGTCCTGGCCTGGGGCGGCAGCATTAGCTTTACGGAATCCTGCATTATGATGGGCTTCCTGGTGCTCTACTATTTGATTACCTTTAATAACAACAAGTTTATGCCCGCCATTAGGGTGTTTATTGAGGATCGCATGAACTGCTGCTTCTCCACGCGTTACGGTGAGTTTTTCTAGGATTTTTTTACTTAATTTAATTTTTTTAATATCGAATATTATTATTATCCCGTTTTTTAGATCTCACGGAACCCCCAGAGAATAGTGCCAAGGCCCAGTTGCCCCTGAAAAAGGATCCGCTGTCGGGCGATGGTCTTTTTGTGATAAATCTGCCCGAGAATACCTCGTCCATGTCCTCCACCGCCAATCTAACGCATTCCAAGCACTGTAAGTTCAAAGGTTGCTCAGAAAATAATTTAAAAAAGAGATTCCTAATAAAATAACATCTCACAGGGAATGGCGAGGACGAAGAGGAGGATGATCTGCCCAAAAGCATTTACATCTATCCCCGCGATGCCTCCTGCCTGGGCCAGTTCTGGTGGATCTTTGTCTTTCCCATCAAGTTCACCTTGTCCCTGCTGATCCCTCATCCCATGAAGTACCGTCGCCTGTATCCGCTGTCCTTTATCATGTGCATCCTGTGCATTGGCGGCAATGCCTATCTGATTGTCTGGATGTTGACGGCCTTTGGTGTGGCCATTCATGTGCCCACCATTGTGATGGGTCTCACGTTCCTGGCTGCCGGCTCCACCATGCCGGAGGCAGTCTCCAGTCTCATTTCGCTAAGAAATGGTGAGTTTTATATCAGTTTCTCTTGAAATTTTCGCTCTGTAATATTGAATTTCCTTTGATTTCCAAGGTGAAAATGGCATTGGCGTGTCCAATTCTTTGGGTGCCAACTCCCTGGCCATTCTGCTGTCCCTGGGCGTGCCTTGGTTTATCAAGAACTGCATCCACTATGGCAGCGGTGAGCCCCAACAGGTGGGCACTCAGGGCATTGAGTACAATATCCTCATCCTGATCATCTCCACGGTGGCCCTGTTCATTGTGCTCAGCTGCAGTGGCTATCGTCTCACCAAGAAGGTGGGCGTGGCCCTCTTCACCGTCTATGGAGTGTTCATTGTCCTGCAGATTCTCATCGAGATGAACGTGTTTTTCCCCCGGGACTGCAGCACCAGCTAGGAGAGAGAGAGAGCGATAAAAGAAGTATCCAAGGACGAAGAAGGAAGTCCAAAAACCAAACCCAAACTTGAACTTTTTGGTGCTGGCACCAGAAGGTTTTTGGTTTGACCACAACTACTTTCGGTTAGAACTAGCATATCCTCGAAGGTCCCTGCTAATCCTTGAGGACCTACCTAGACTCTCCTTAATGTTTTGTTTATATCTATTTTTTTTTTTTGTTGCTTTAATTATTGCCTAAGACTGTCTTTTAGGTTTAAACGACGACAATGAAACCTGCAGCAGCGATTTCTATTTATTTCGCTTTGTAAATACGTAATATATGATATATCTGATATATAGTAACATGTATATATATATTAGAGTTCAGTTTAGAACACGTTGCCAAAGCCCAAAACGAGATACTAGCCTTTAAGCAAGTGCCCCCACGATATTCATCCGACTTCCTGCCACGAACACATCCATCCAACTTCCGTTGATATTCTGTGTGTGTGTGTGTGTGTGCGTGTGTAGGATCTATTCGTTAACGTTATCTAATATATACCCTTGATACTACCATTGTTATTAATTTATAAATACATTCTAAGACAAATGTTAACGAGTCCGATGACTGCCTTTCATTTCATTTCAATTATCTAAAAGCTCAAGTGGTCGCTCGAGTGGCAAGCTGATTAGATGGGGATCGGATCCCTTGGGAATGTCGCAAAAATATATATATATTAAATATATTTATATATATATTTGTATATATAGAGGTTAAGAGCTGCTCTTGACGTTGGGTTTTTACAAACAGCTTATGATTGATAGTCAAGATGCGTAACGCAAATGCATACAAAGTGCTCCCAAACTTACACACTCTCTCTTTGCTCTCTTTTTTGGATCTAAAAGCTTTGATTTTGGTAAGTACTCAGAGCACAAGAGAGTATTTTTCTCCAGGATTGTTCATGGATATTTTCTAAGCGCCAATTTATGGAGAGTCCTTGGAAATATCGTTGAAATTACACAACATATAACTAGAAATATTGCAGTTTGCTATCAGATAATGAAAATTTAAAAATAATCAAAATTAAATTAATATTGTTAATTTTTCACTTCTACCTAAAATTTAAATACTCTGCAAGAGTATAAAAAATATATAAAATATACAAACATCATTATTGTCATAATAAATAACAATATCCATGCTTAAACATTCTATTTTACTTAATTAAAGTAATTTCATTCAATGTTTGCCTTTAAATATTTATGTTTTTGTTTCAATTTTTATTCTTAATTTTTTTATTTTTGACTTTATTAAATATTTGTACATTTAAATATTTATTTTAAAGTCTTTCTCAAAATGTCTTTGTTTTTCTTTTAAGTTATATTCTAGTTTTCTTAAACATTTTGTTGGTTTTGTAGAAGGTAAAGGATATTTTCGTCAAGGAGGAAGGAAGAAGGAAATATGATGCTGTATATATAAGTAAGAAAATAAATAATAATAAAATCGTTGCTTTTTTTTAAATTTGTATATGATAAAAACCGATATTTAATCGATAAATGTAGCGCCATCAATGAAGTCTTTTTTTTTTTGTAGTTAATCACTATTTCGAAGCTTTATATCAGGCAGAAAATATATAGTAAAAACAGAGCTTAAAATAGAGTACCAAAATCGATCAAACCGATTTTTAATCAATCATATGTATAAAGTAAAAAAATTATATATTTTAAGAGATTGTAAAATAAAGTAAAATAAGGCTGGAAGTAGAGATAGAATTAAATTAATTTAGTTTCATTTAGTTTAGCTGGCATTCAGTGTTTTCTTTTCAGGATTTAAAACATTTTCAAATAACCCAAAAAAGGTAAATAAAGGGCAACAGCTTTCCAGACGTAAAAATCTACTACAATAAGAGAGGATCGTACTCTGTAAATGCCTCTCATGCTCTTAGGTTTCACTTTGTATGTCACAAGAGCAGGACAAGAGAAGCTTGAAAACATTCGCTCTCGAAAATACAGATAATCAAGGAACACAAAAGAGTAAATAGATTTGTCTCACTCACCTGCAATGGCGAATTGGTATACAAAAACGCACACAAGAAAAAGGAAAAAATCTTTTTTGTTAAAATGTTTAACTTTTTTCACTTTCTGCACTTGCACATGAAAAAAACCACAAAATTTACTAAAAAAAAATAAACGCTTTGCACTTGGCTTTGGTTTAGGAACTGAAAAAAACAAAACAAAAAACACAACAGCTTCCCGACTGCCGTTTTGGAATTTTCTGGGCCTTGTCCCGAACTTTTCACACTTTTTCACTTCACTGCGGGAATCTTTGCAACTTCCCGCACTCACACGTAGGGAAAACTCCTTAAGATTTAATTTTTTTACCGCCGCGGCGATCTCTTGCATGAAGAGCATATTTTTCATACGTTCCCTCCGACAGCGCCAAAAATTATGCAAAATGACAGCCACCAAAGAGGATCCTACTCTTTAAGCTGCTCTCTCGCTCTTATGTTTAAAAACCGAGCGAATACAAAGAGAGCCAGCAACATAACTCTCTCGCTCTTATGTACCCCTACCAGAGCAAAAACAAAAGCAACAACGAGCAACGGAACTTTGCAAGTCACAAGAAAAGGAGAAGAGAGGATAAAGTAAAATGCGCGCGCGCAAATACAGATGATCAAGGAAAACAGAACAGAGTAAATAGAGTTGTCTCACTCACCCTCACATGTGTTGTTGCTGCAACGTCGAATTAGGAGACGAAAACGCACACGAAAAAAGCGGAAAAAAGCGGAAAAACCTTATAATTTGTTAAAATGTGGCATTTTTTTAATTGTTACACTTGCACATGAAAAAAAACAACAAAATTCACTAGCCAAAGTAAACCCACTGTACTTGGCTTTGGTATAGACACTGAAAAAACAAAACAAAAAACACAACAGCTTCCCCGCTGCCGTTTTTGGCTGTTCTAGGCCATGTCCCGGGCTTTTCACACTTTTCCAGTTCACTGCGGCGACTTTCCGCAACTACCCGCACTTTTGGCCACTGGTTTTTCCGCATTCGCGTAGGGAAAACTCTTTTATATTCGATTTTTCACCGCCGCGGCGATCTCCTGCACGGAGACCTTTTTTTTTGCATCCGTTCCGTCCGAGCGCGCCAACAATTATGCAAAATGACACCCACACGAGTGAATCGTATTCTTTGAGTGGCTCTCTCGCTCTCACGATCCCCTTTCCAAGTAACGGCACTTTCTATTTAGGATGAGAGCTTTTTGCTTAAGGAATCCTGGGGGGTTTTTAATAAATAAATAATAAATAAATACCAGTAAAGGAAGCTAACTTTGGAATTATACAAATCATTTATACATAAATTCGCTTTTAAAAATTTTCCTTTTCATATTTACAGTTTTACATTCACAGTTTTGCATTTTCCTCTAAAGTTAACGATAGTTTCTATGGCAGCTATATGATATAGTTGTCCGATTTGCCTAAAATTAAAACCGAAATTCTAAAATAATATTTAATGGCTATATCTCTGAGGAAATGCAAATATGTTGAAAAACAGTGAAATTAAAAATTATTTTTCAATAAATTACTTGAACGTTCCTATGGCAGCTATATGATATAGTTGTCCGATTTTAATAAAACTAAAACCGAAATTCTATATTAATACAAAATGGTCATTACTAAAATTTTATGTAAATAAGTTGAAAATTGGCCAAGTTATAAATGTTTTGCTTAAAATTTTCCGATAGTTCCTATGGCAGCTATATGCTATAGTTGTCCGATCCGGCCCATTTTGACTTATATGGTAGTGAGAGCATATAGAAAGCTATATGCAAAGTTTCATCAAGAAAGCTTCAAAACTAAGGGAATTGTTTGCTTATTAAGTTTGCTCAGGATTATCCCTGGGTTTATCCTTTTTACAGCATCACCCTGGCTGCTGCCCAACCCTTCGCTTTCTACAAATAATACACATTGTTTAATAAATTTTTTCATTGTTTTTTCTTTCTTTCTGTTTGTCGTTAGGTTTCGTTTTCGTTTTGCTTTGCAGAAAGGGTTTTACAAGCCCAGTCGAAAGTGTGTGTGTATTGGAATTATCTTGGAATTACATCACAAATCACAAATTAATAAATATAGGTCATTAAATGAGATCAAATATTCGGCTGCGGTTAACACACACTCTTACATAGACCACACAAACACATGCACATTAAATATGAATGCGAATAAGACCGAGATATACACGAGATAAAGAAATCAAAGGCAAAAAACATCTAAAAGCTAATTAATTGGCATCTGTGTGTCGGTGTGTGTGTACATTATTTATCATCTTAAAGATATATATATATTTATATTTATATTTGTGTATATATGTATAGGGGGGGAGGAGAGTCTTAGGCCCTCTTTCCCGTCTGTTATGCTTAAGGGCTTTGCTTTTTGCTTGCTCAACCTGCCGGTTGTTGGCAAATGTCTTGGAGTTTTCCTTCTCAATTTTCATTTCTTGGATGGGTTTTCACACAAATAAATACTTAAGAGCTAGTCTGACCGGATTTTCAGCGCACGCTTTATATATATAATGTATAATATAATTAATATTTATATATAGATATCATTGGAAGTTTTAGAAACTTGCCGGGGGCTGAGTGTGTGGTGTGTGTGTGTGGTGTGCACGCGGCGGCCTTGACCCTAAGCTGCCCTGCTACTGCTGCTACTGTGTATCCGCATCTCATCCTTCTCCTGTATCATCCTTCTCCCTTTCGTTTCCTCTTTAAACAAATCAGTCTGAGCAATTACAATTCAAATGTGCCTGCGAATGCAATGTGGCAGCTTTCAGCTGCTCCCTAACAACCTGTCGAACCAATTGGCACGAGTCTCGATCGATATGCCGATACGCATATGGATGGCTGTGCGCGTTTTGGAAACTAAATGTTGCTAACGTAACTCTTGGTGGCGCAACGTAAACGTTTAACACGGAAACGTAAACGTAAACGTTAACGCTAAGCGATATTAAGCTAAGAACCATCTGTCTGCCCCACCTGCCAGCCGCCAGCCTTGGGCCAGGGCCAGGTTCGGGGGGGGGGAGAGGCCAGTGGCCAGTGGAATGGAGTTCTGTGCCCTATCTTAGGTGCAGCAATGGTGTCCATTCTTAACATAATAGTTGTGCATGGCCACGGTGCCGTTCTTACTGTAGCTGCCACTACTGCTTCCACTTCCGCTTGCACCGCTGCTGCCGTTGTACTGCAGATTGCTCGAACTGGAGCCGGCACTGCCACCAGCAGCTCCGACTGCTCCCGCATTGGCGGGCGCATCATCCGTGCTGGTGGAGGCATCGAAGGCCTTGATGGGATTCTGGATGATTTTGCATGTGAACTGGCGATGCGGACCAGGCTCCTAAATGGGATTATCTCAGTTATGATGAGTTTCCAGGCAAACTTAAGGTACCTACCTTGGGCTGGATGGGAAAGCAGCACCAGAGGATGAAGGCTATGAAGGCTACCAGGGTGCCCACCAGCAGTATAAAGTCCTCGATGGTCTGCAAATAAATTAGTTAAAACCAAAAATCAATGCGTAACTTGGAAAAGGCATGGTGGAAGGGAGGAGCAGGAGGAAAAGGAGGTGTCGGAAAAGGAGGTGTGTGTGTGTTTGTGTGTGTGTGTGCTTACCGGCTCCTCGCCCAGCAGCACGTGATTGATCAAGTAGACAAAGTCGTCAAAGGGTGTCATCCTGTGGCTGTCGCCCAGGACTCGTAATTATCCTGGATTTTCACTGTCCTTTTTTTGTCGTTCACTTTGTTTTGGGTTCGGCTGCGACTGCGACTGCGACTTCGACAGCGACGCCGACGGCGACGACGACTGCGACGGCCCAACGCTGCTTACGAACGCCGCGGCTGCTGCTGCTGCTGCTGTTTCTGCTTCTGCTTCTGCTGCTTTAACTGCTGCTGTTGCCGCTGTGGCATGCACAACAGCATGGCTGTCCGGTTTATTTGGCAATTACGGTCATGGCAGGGCATTGGCCACCGGAATTATTGCGTTCGATTTTCGTACGGTTAATTCGGGCTGCCTGCCTTTTCAGCGCTCAGTTGAGGTGCGAACAGTGTGACCAGGCAGGGCCAGCAAGAGCCTTTTTAAATAAAAAAACACTAACGCGTGCTCAAAATGAAAATAATACTGAAAACCAACGTAAAACAGCCGCAGTGTGACCAGCTCTAACAACAGATACGCATGCTGCACAGCATTTTCTTGGCGGTGAACGACAGCCTCTCTAGCGCCTGCGTCCCTCAACTTCTTTTGCTTTCCAAATTTTGTGACAATTTTCCCGGTGTTTTCCCCCGTTTTGCCCACACCGCTTATGTTCTGACACAATTCTCCATCCAGAAAATGGGCCGGCGACGTAGCCGGGAGCGCGGCCGAGAGCCACCAGCACCAGGCTGTGATAGCGGCGACGAGAACGACGCGAAGCCATCGAAGAAGGCCAAACAGCGGCCAAGCAAGGCCGCCAACGATAGTTCCAGTTCATCGACTTCCAGCAGCAGCAGCAGCAGCAGCAATAGCAGCTCCAACCGCAGCCACAAGAGCAAACACAGTAACGCCTCTTCGGCGGGAGACAAGAAGCAGAAGGAGGCCAGCAGCCGGAAGAGAGCATCCTCGGAGAAGCGGGAGGTGCAGCTGGAGAGGCGCTCCAAGCAGCCCGAGGAGGTCCAGGAGCAACGCTCCAAGTGGGACACACCCGAACGTGGTAGCGGCGGCGGCGGCGGAGGCGGTGGTGGTGGCGGCTCAAATCGCAACAGCTCAAGGCAGCGCCAGGAAAGTAACAGAGATCGGGATCAGCGCGACCGGGACAGGGATCGCAACAGAGATAGGGAAAGGGAACGTGAACGGGAACGGGAGAGCGACCGGAACAGGAACCGGGACCGCGAGCGAGACAATCACATGCGGCGCGATCGCAGTGGCCGGGAGCAGCGGAGCCGCGAGCGCAGCAAGGAGCGCAGGCAGCGTTCGCCAGCGCAGCGACAACAGCGACCGCGAAGCAGGGATCGCCAGCGACGTTCGCCGGACAGGAAACAACCAGCTCGGTGAGTCCAAAGATCTGCCGATGAAACCCTAGAAGTTGCATTGTTTACACAATATATTTCTCTACTCCCCTCAGTCGCAGCCGCAGTCGTAGTCCCCGCGATCGATCCTATCGCGGCGGCGGTGGTGGACGTGACTTTGGCCAGGAACGCAATCGTAACCAGCGTCGCAACAATCAAAATCGCAATCGCAACGAAGATGAGCACTACGAGTGGGGCAAGCAGGGCGAGCAGGAGAAGGCGCCCAAGGAGGACGAGGAGCCGCTGGAGAAGGAGAAGCCCAATTTCGGTCTTAGCGGTGCCCTCACCGAGGACACCAACAAGGTCAACGGCGTGGTAGTTAAATACTCGGAGCCCCCCGAGGCCCGCAAACCGAAGCGACGCTGGCGCCTGTACCCGTTCAAGGGCGAAACGGCGCTGCCCACGCTGCATATTCATCGGCAGAGCTGCTTCCTGGTCGGACGTGACCGCAAGGTGGTCGACCTGGCCGTCGATCATCCCAGCTGCTCCAAACAGCATGCCGCCCTGCAGTACCGCCTGGTGCCGTTCGAGCGGGACGATGGGAGCAGCGGGAAACGCGTGCGCTTGTACCTCATCGATCTCGAGTCGGCCAATGGGACGTTTCTCAACAACAAGAAGATCGACGGCCGCAAGTACTACGAGCTGATGGAGAAGGATGTGATCAAGTTCGGCTTCAGCTCGCGCGAATATGTGCTGCTGCATGAGAACAGCAAGGAGGATCAGGAGGACGACGACGTGCATATCAAGGAAGAGCCGGAGGATGTGCCCGCTGTCGTTGAGGAAGCAAATCCCTAGATTTAAGTTTTCTCTCTTGTTTTTTGTTTTTTTTTATTTAACAATGTTTTTTCTTGAATTGAACTGCGTTTTGTACCCCCCGTAGAACCTTGAGCCAGAGAGATACATGTGTAAAAAGTCTTTGACGGAACACAGTTTTGCGTGTTCACTGCCAACGGAGAAAAAGAAAAGAAAACAAAACAAAACAAAGAAAAAAGAATATAAATAATAATAAATTCTCAAACGAAATTGAGACTCTTGTCTGAGGTCAGCTCCAGACTGCTGACTCTGCCAGTCTTTGGTTTAGCTCTGGGCTTTGGCTCCGCGCACTCGCCACACACTTGTTAACCAGTCAGCGCCATGCACTGGCCATCGCTGCTCCTCTTCTGCCTCGCTGCCTGGCTCTGGGCCTGTGCCGTGGCCGTCCCTCAGGCGGTGCTGCGGCGTCGTCAGGTTATTACGCCCACCTGGCTTATGGGACCCAGCTTGCCCAGCTCCAAGGCAGCCCCCAAGGTGCAGGTCACCCAGCAGAACCTGAGGGAGGCGGCCGCCTGGCGAGCCGCCATCCAAAAGGCCGTCAACGAGGGCACCTATGTGGTGGCCGCTTCACCACCGCCGGTGAGTAATGGAAGGCAGGGAGGGGATTTTTGTTATGCAGTTTAAGTCTGTATTTATTTATTAAATTTTAACTGAAGAGTTTTTAAATTAAAAGTAAAACAAAGCGTGATTTTATGGGCACAACAAGTAAACCTTTACCTTTGTCGGGGTTTTAATATTATAAAACTCGTGAAAATAATAATTTTCTTATACTTTTCTTTTGTTTTTATTTACTTTGAAGAGACTTCAAGCTTGTTATTAGGTTTCTAAAGCTGTTTTTATTTTTTAAATCAATGTAAATAGCATCCTTTAAGCTTTAGGTTCTTGTATTTATTTGTTATCTTCTAGTTTTTATATATTTTACTCAAAAAAAGAAGTAATTTATGACTTTATAAATGATAAATTCATATATTTAAAGATATATTTGATATATTCCAAATCAGCATCAACAGCCTAGTCCTTGGCTTTCCATAGTTAGCTTTCTCTTTAGTTTATAACTAAAAATGATAAAGACATAGTTTAAGGGCAATTTAAGCTTCTTAAAAAACAAAAAGAAAGGTAAACCCAGGTTTTCTATATATTTTTACATATTAATTTTTATATTATATATTTTTTTTTATCCTAAAACCCTTATCCTATCTCCCCCAGGAGGTCATAGCTAGCCTTGGGGCCAGTAGCTCTCCACCCTTGCCCCAGTTCTGGACACCTTTACCCACGCCAGCCTTCAACTTTACCTACCTCTGGCCCGGATTTGGCTAAACCAACAAGCTATATAATAAATATAATTAATATAAATCTGATATCTCCCATCTTAGAGGTGCATCAACGATCAAAGAGATGCGGGAAACGCAGTAGCTTCGAGCCACGCCTCTTGAGGAACTGAAAAAAGGCAAAAACAGGAGTTTAGAGAAAGTCACCGGCGAGTTATAGCATTTCATTGGGGGGAAAATTTATTGTTTTTCAAAAATCCACAAATCAAATCTCGGGAGTTAAGTGATGGTAGAGATAGTGACTACGCTTGTAACAGTTTATAGTTTTTTTTATAGCAAATACATATCGTTTTCCGTTTTTGTCTTTTGTGTGTTGTGACGTCTGTCTTTCAGTGTGCTTTTTTTCTGTACAAAATCTTTGTCTTCTTTTTTTTTGAAACATCTAAACTCTACCAAACGAAACAAACAGAAACTTTTCTAAAATATATATATATGTGTATAGTTAATGTTTAAGTTTAACACTATTTAAATGGGTTTTGGGT
Source organism: Drosophila seguyi (assembly GCA_008042675.1). Classification (NCBI taxonomy): domain Eukaryota; kingdom Metazoa; phylum Arthropoda; class Insecta; order Diptera; family Drosophilidae; genus Drosophila; species Drosophila seguyi. The sequence goes on along the minus strand of VNJU01001248.1, from coordinate 14,282 downwards.
CTTGCAAATCAAAGTTAATTACATATAACATGTTTTATATATATATAATATATAGGGGAATGGGGACAACAACAATCGTGTGTGTTTCTATAACTATTACATATGCTACATATAGCAATATATATATATATATATGTATATATATTAGGTCTAGGCGCAATATATCAACTTGTTCATCGTTCTTTTTAAAAAAAAAACACATTTCTACTCCTCCTCCGTTCGCTGCTTTATAAGTTTTTGTTCCCTTTGCAATGAAAAATGACATATACATGCTTACAAAATTTAATTAAACGATTAATTGGTATAAAAAAAATGAAGAAAAATCATCTATAATCGCTCTTTAAGTCGACTATTTTTGTTGATACCCAGCACAGCTTCGTTTTAAATGCAATTTAAGTATGGAATGGCGCTAAGCTCTTACATTACTGATTAGTTAATTAATTAATTAAGTCATTTATTAATTAATTTTCATAATTAATAATAATTTAATTAATTAATAAATAATTAATTAATTAATTAAGTGATCTTAAGCTCTCTTAATTACTGAATTACTGAAATNTAGCTAGCCTTGGGGCCAGTAGCTCTCCACCCTTGCCCCAGTTCTGGACACCTTTACCCACGCCAGCCTTCAACTTTACCTACCTCTGGCCCGGATTTGGCTAAACCAACAAGCTATATAATAAATATAATTAATATAAATCTGATATCTCCCATCTTAGAGGTGCATCAACGATCAAAGAGATGCGGGAAACGCAGTAGCTTCGAGCCACGCCTCTTGAGGAACTGAAAAAAGGCAAAAACAGGAGTTTAGAGAAAGTCACCGGCGAGTTATAGCATTTCATTGGGGGGAAAATTTATTGTTTTTCAAAAATCCACAAATCAAATCTCGGGAGTTAAGTGATGGTAGAGATAGTGACTACGCTTGTAACAGTTTATAGTTTTTTTTATAGCAAATACATATCGTTTTCCGTTTTTGTCTTTTGTGTGTTGTGACGTCTGTCTTTCAGTGTGCTTTTTTTCTGTACAAAATCTTTGTCTTCTTTTTTTTTGAAACATCTAAACTCTACCAAACGAAACAAACAGAAACTTTTCTAAAATATATATATATGTGTATAGTTAATGTTTAAGTTTAACACTATTTAAATGGGTTTTGGGTCTTGCAAATCAAAGTTAATTACATATAACATGTTTTATATATATATAATATATAGGGGAATGGGGACAACAACAATCGTGTGTGTTTCTATAACTATTACATATGCTACATATAGCAATATATATATATATATATGTATATATATTAGGTCTAGGCGCAATATATCAACTTGTTCATCGTTCTTTTTAAAAAAAAAACACATTTCTACTCCTCCTCCGTTCGCTGCTTTATAAGTTTTTGTTCCCTTTGCAATGAAAAATGACATATACATGCTTACAAAATTTAATTAAACGATTAATTGGTATAAAAAAAATGAAGAAAAATCATCTATAATCGCTCTTTAAGTCGACTATTTTTGTTGATACCCAGCACAGCTTCGTTTTAAATGCAATTTAAGTATGGAATGGCGCTAAGCTCTTACATTACTGATTAGTTAATTAATTAATTAAGTCATTTATTAATTAATTTTCATAATTAATAATAATTTAATTAATTAATAAATAATTAATTAATTAATTAAGTGATCTTAAGCTCTCTTAATTACTGAATTACTGAAATAAATGTGAATCTATGCATAAAAAAACATTGTACGTTGGAATTTAATTAATTAATTAATTAATTTTATAAATTAATAATAATTTATTTAATTAATAATTAATTAATTAATTAATTAAGTGATCTTAAGCTCTCTTAATTACTGAATTACTGAAATTAATGTGAATCTATGCATAAAAAAAACATTGTACGTTGGAATTTAATTAATTAATTAATTAATTTTAATAATTAATAATAATTTAATTAATTAATAATTAATTAAGTGATCTTAAGCTCTCTTAATTACTGAATTACTGAAATGAATGTGAATCTATGCATAAAAAAAAACATTGTAAGTTGGAATATAGCTACTAAAGTTGGTTAAACATTTAAAATCTATACAGATACATATATAGAAACAGATTTAAGAGAAGATCAAGCTTATATATGACACACAGACAGACACAAACCGAAGTGTGCTGAGTTCAAATACAATTAAGTCTGGTTCCGGTCAAGTTGGAGTGTTCAAGTTCAGCTTGGGCTCAGTTAGACATTAGTTTTGGGTTTAGTTTTAGCTTTAGTTCTAGGTTTAGTTTAAGGTTCAATTATAGGTTTAGTTTTAGCTTCAGTTTTAGGTTCAGTTTTAGCTTTAAATTTAGGTTTACTTTAAGGTTTACTTTTAGCTTTAGCTCTAGCCTAAGTGGGTTTGCAGTTAAGATAAGGCGTTCTGCTTCGAAAAACCAGGACAAACGTGTTGAAGCAGCAGAGAGGAAACACGGCTACGGCTATTACGGAACTATAATGGCTCTCTACGGGCTAACACAACAGTTGGCGGTGGCTAGTCTCATGGTAAATGCATGGCTAGCAGGTAAATCTAACTAACCACAGTTTATAAACTCATATTCTGAGGGCCCTATCACTTTCTTAGCAATGTTTACATTCTCTACTTGTAAGTAACTTGGAAAAATCATACAATTGCGTGGGGTGAGTACCTCCAGACTGTACAAGATTGTTACGAGAAAGCGTTAGTTACAAAAAATACAAAACTATTATAATGGTAATTGTAAAATATAGCAGTTAATAATACGCGAATCAATCCTCTAAATTTAAATTCAAATTGAAAGCAAGCAGCAAAAGGCCTTCTAAAACGATTCCGATTGTCGCTGCTGTCCGGATGATGTTGATGACGATGTGGTGGCTACTTCTTGTTCGAGTGGCAGGGTCAGAGGCTGGTTAGGCTCATGAAGATGATGCTCCTCTAGCTGTTCTAGCTGTTCCAGCTGCTCTTGCTGCTGCTCCAGCTGCTCTTGCTGCTGCTCCAGCTGCTGCTGCTGCTTCTGCTGGTGGAGATGTGCGGAATGTGCGTGGGATCATACATTGGGTGGGTCTTACTTAGGTCTTATCTAACCTCATCGATATCCTCGCCCTCCGACGAGCTGCGTATCGTATTGTACTGCGAATTTCGGCTGCGTAGCATACGCAGGAAGCTGCCAACGGCAAAGATGGTGCGGCGATGTCGGTGGAATATACCCTGGTATAAGGCCTCTCGTAATGTCTTCCGGTCCTCCACGTCCACCGACGACGTCAGCGATGTTTGATGCGGCAAACGTGCTGTGAATGCCACGATAGAGAGACGAATTAATAATAATAAATAATAAATACAAAATATAGCGATAAGATGGTAAACAAGCCGGACGCAAGGTCAGATTGCTGGCGCAAACATAAAACGAAATATATATATATATGGAAATGAGTTTAAAAGAGGCCAAGAGCGATCGCATTGCTCGGTGGCTCCTGATAAGTCTGCCTTCGGCGAGAAAATTCGGAGAATCAAAGCGAAAAAAGAGGAACAACACAACAAGCTATATAAACAATATTGTTTGCTACGAAATCAACATCTAATTTGGGTTTTTAATGAATTTTTTAAAGGTTTCTAAAAAGATTTTTTAGAGTATTTAAATACACAAGTTTTATCTTTAAATTTATGGGAAAATAATTGTAAAAAGGGTTCTAAAAACCTTTTTAGGGAATTTTTAAGCATAGAATTTCTATTAAAATCATTTAAAATTGACATCATTTAAAATCTTTTACATTTCCTTATTTCTACCGCTCAAATCTAGTTTTTTCCACTTGTTTCCACTCTGAAAATTGACACCAAATTGTTATCTTTTTTTCTCTCTGTATTTTCCAGGCCAAATTAATTAAGCCCGTTGAAAGCCGTAATGGAATTTGCCAGCCAATTGAGGCGCCTTCTCCATGATCAGTTCAATGATATATATATTATATACATTGTAGTCCGTTTTTCAATTTAATTTAAACGATTTGAAAATCAAAATCAAAAGAGAATTTCAATTGTAAAGAAATTTCTAGGGGAATTAACCATTAAATGGATTCTAGAAAGTATATAAAAAGGAATTTCTATATCAGAAGTATACAAAAAGTAACTAAATGGATAGATATATGTTACAGAAATCATTACAATTGAAGCTAGAGGGTTCTTCTAGTGTTTAAAACTAAAAATCACTAGAGATTTAGTTTAAAAACTCTTCTAAAAAAACTCTTCTAATTAAAAATTAGCAAAAGAAAGCAGCTCTTTTGAGTTTTCAACAACAAATCTTGTGTGTTTTTCGTAGCTTTTGAAGTTAATTTGCTTCAAATTTAAACCAAATATCACAGAAATCTTCAAATATTTGTTTAAATAACTCATAAAGTCTAAAATATTACAAGAACCTTGCACTGCTTAGAAAAAAGCAGATCTTTTCCGCTTTAAAGAACTAATCTTGTGTGTTTTTTGTAGCTTCTAAAGTTAATTTGCTTGAACTTTAAACCAAAAATTACAGAAATCTTTAAATATTTGGTTATATAACTCTTACAGAGTTTGAAATATTTCAAAAAAATCAGAGCACAAAAATAGAAAATTAGCTCTTTTGAGTTTTTAACAACAAATCATATTTGTTAATTATTTGCTTGGACTTTCTGCTATCATTCAGCTGCTTTAAGTACGCAATTTTAAGAATAAATTTAAAATTACTAAATATTTAAAGTAAAAACTCTAAAAATCCTATGATTTTTGGGATCAAAACATAAAGAAACCTAAACAGAAAATGGTTTAAGCATTTAGCTTGATATTTACAAAAATTTACAAAAATAAACCCTAAGTTCGGCACAGATTCCTGATCATTAAAATCATTAAAAAATCAAAACAATGTAATAAATATAAGTTTCAAACTTGAACTAGGAATAAAATAAAATAAATAAACAAATAAATAAATCTAGCAAAAAAAAAGATGCCTAAACAAAGCAAAAATGGTATACAAAATCCTTAAAAGCTTAATTTGCTCTGCAAAATAAGTTTACAAAATCCCTAAAACCTAACTCTTAGCTGCAACTCACCAGCTATGGGCGATTTGGGTGACTTGAGGGAGTATTCATCCAGATTTTTGCCGCCCAAATCGAGCTTGAGGACCTTCTTGGTTAGCTGCTGTGTGGCCGCCTCCATGTTGCTGGTCTTTTCGATTTTAATGTCCACATTCCGTTGACTGACGGCGCTTTTGGTGGGCACGGCCACTGGCATGCCCGAAACCGATGTTGTTGTTGTGTTTGCTGCTGTTCCTGCTGCTGCTGAGGCTTTGACGGCATCGCTGCCATTGCCTTTGGCCGCTGCATCCGTCATGTTAGTATTGATATTATTATTGTTATTGGCAATGTTGACAAAGATCTGGCTATTCTGGCTGATATTGTTGTTGTTTGCTGAAGAGTGTGGCTGCTCTGGTTCCTCCTGCTGCTCCTCTCCTTCCACCTGGACAGTCGTTGTGTTCGCCTCCTCCTCCTCCTTATCAGTATGATTGTTATTGGCAACCGTTGCTTGTTGTGTACCGGTGACGCTGGCCGGCCTTAATGCTGCCTCCTCGTTCCCGAATCCGAAACCGATTCCGCTCCCGTTTACGGTCCGGCTAACGCTTCCGCTGCTGCTTCTGCTGCTGCTGCTGCTGCTGTTTTCAACGACGTCGGCAGCGGCAACAACTACAACCATTGTTCGAGAGCGCTGGCTTAGCTAATTCGCTTTTTTTGCTATTTATCTATTTAACTATTTAACTATTTAACTATTTATCTATTTATTTGTTTATCTATTTATTTGTTTAGTGTTTTGGTTCTGAATTTTTACGCTGAAAACGCTTCTTTAGTCCGATTTCCGCTGACATGCTCGCGCCTTTCAAATCGCCAACGTTCTGAGCCTCGCGGCGCTACTCGTTTCGTTCGATTTAATTCGATTCAAAACGATTCCAAAATGCGTCTCTCTATTCGATTTAATTTGTGTTTCTCGATTGCTCTGCCGACTCTACGTGGCTCTCAGGTCGAGGCTTGGCTTGGCGGCTCTCGCCTCGTTGCTGTTGTTGTTGGTCATCGTCTGCAGGGTGACGATGCTGTTGCTATACAAGGCCACCTGTTGGGCCGTCGCTGAGCAGTCGGTGAGCGTGATCTGTGGCAGTGTCAGCTGCAGATGATGCTGTCTTTGGCTGCCTGTTTCACCTGCACCTGTACCTCCTCCTCCACCTCCACCTCCACCGCCTCCTCCTGCTGCTGCTGTTGTGTCGCCAGCAATATTTAGGTGGCTCAGGTTATCAATAATCTCGTACAGACGTCGCTGATGAGCGGCTGTGGCCACGCTGGCTACACTGGCTCTGGATGAGGGGAACTCTAGGCTGCCGGTTGAGTCTGTTGTGGCTGTTGCTGCTGCTAAGGCATAGTAATCGCACATGCTACTTGGCTGCTCCAGCTGCTCTTGCTGCTCCTGCTCCTCCTCTGGTTCCTCCTCTAGCTCCTGTTCTAGCTCCTGTTCCAGCTCCTGTTCTAGCTCCTCTTCTAAGCCCCTGTCTTGATACTGTTGCTGCTCCCTCTTGACTGTCCTTATGTTCACCCTGATTTCGGGATGACTTGCCCGCTTTTCACTCGCCGTCTGGCGGCGCAAACTCTTGAGCAGCGTCACCAGTCGTCCGGTCAGCCTCTGTGCGGGACTCTGGCTGCGCTGCGAGACGTGTGGGACGTGGGAGACGTCCTCTTCCAAAGGCTTTATTGCATTACAACGACGCTGAAGCTGCTTTTGCCGCTGCTGCTGGCCAATCGATTGCAGATACTTGAGGTCCGCCTGCAAACCGCGCTCGTAATAGCCGCTGGCCAGCTGCAGATAAGCGTACAAGTCCACCTGCACTCGCTGCGCTCCCGTTGACAGCCGCCGTTGTGGGCTTTCCGCGCTGCGCTTATGAATATTTAGCTTATAATCGACACGGCCACAGTCGCTGCTTTGGCTTCCTCCGTGCTGGGGGAAGGCCACCAGGCCCGCATCATTGTTGCCTCTCCGCCACGGCAAGCGCTCGAGCTGACGCTGGACTAGATGGCGCAGCTGGTCGCAGCTCTGGGCGCTCCTTATCCGACGCACTGCGTCGTTGTATGTGGCGTCGGGCCGGTCACCAGTATCGTTGGATCTGTAATTAGTGGAGGCGGCAATTAGTAAGGTAAGGAACGAAAAAAGAAAGAACATCATGGGCAGAAAATAGAAATGGGCGACGACCAAACAAAACATTAATTACAATGGCAAATGCAAACACGTACGACAAACAAGCGAGCAAACAAGGTGGGGAGGCGGAGGAGGAGGAGGAGGCCCAAAGACCACTATAAACCGTGGAATGTGGCCCGTGGTCCGGGTTAGTCCGTAACCCGTAACCCGTAACCCGTATTCGTACGGAGGTAATATAATTAAAAAGCAAACCAGCGGCGCTACTCCGCTTCTCAGGGGAAAACTGTGCACTAGCCCAGTCGCTGGTTGCCTTTTTTTTAGCTTGTTTGCTGTTCGCTGGCTGCTATATATTTTTACTGCAGATATCGGAGCTTTAATTTCTTGGGCACACAGCACAAATTCAGCTGATGAAAGTGTCCAAGTCAGAGTGCTTCCAGAAGGCAGAAAAGGCAGTAACTTCAGTCCACTAATCAAAGTTTTCTTAACCTCTGGTTATTGATTTTTATATATTTTTTATATATTTCCATTATTATTTTATGTATACTTTGTAAAAGACAAAATAAGGATTATGGAGGTTAAAAATGAGTATTATTAAGTAACTTAATTTAAACTAGGGTTTATTCTATTTAAATCAACTTAACAGAAGGTTATGCTATAGACAATAAATTTAACCGGAGGTTATTTTATTTAGATCAAATTTTAGATATAAAGTATAATGTTATATAATATAGAAACGTGTTTATTATTTTATATGTCTAACTGGTACACATCATAATTTTCGATTATAAATTAGTTGTCAAATAACTAAATATTTGTTAACCTCCGGTTAAGGATTTAAAATTTTGATAATGTTATGATTGGTTTAAAAATACATTTATAAAAGAGAAAATAAGCCTTAAAATTTGCACCACTTTGTTTTGGAACCCTAACTTAAATCTCAATTTTTCTTTAAAAATATAAAAGATATTTTTTTAACCGCCGGTTAATGATGATTATTTCCACCTCGTCTTTTTTTTTTGCTTTTTCATTTAATAATTAATAATTTAATATATTCTTATTGTTTCTAATATCACAATATTACCCTTTTATCTGGTAATATTTTTTTAACCTCCGGTTAAGGATTCAATTACTGGTTGTTAATGAAAATCAACCAAACTGAAATTGAAGTGTTCTGATTTATTTCCTATGAGTATTTATTAGCTGCATAATATAGTTATTAGGATTTAATATATTCATCTTGTTTCTAATATTAAAATATTAACCTTCAGTTGTTAATAGAATTTTTAGCCTCCGGTTAATAAAAATAAACCAAACTACTATCTCTGATTAGATATTAAGTGCGTAATATAATTATATTGTTATGGATTGTTTTTAAATTACCAAATTTAACATATTTTTCTTGTTTCTAATATTTCAATATTACCCCTTTATCTGGCAATATTTTTTTTAATCTCCGGTTAGGGATTATTCTGTTTATTAATGCAAATTAACCAAACTGTTGTTAAAGCGCTCAGCTTTAATTTCTTTGATTCGATTTTAACTGCAGAATATAATTATTACAATTTAATATATTCTTCTTGTTTCTAATAAAAAAATATTACGCTTTCATTTGGTAATAGAATCCTTAACCTCCGGTTAATGAAAATAAACCAAACTGTTGTTAAAGTGCTCTGCTTTATTATCTCTAATTAGATTTCAACTGCATAATATAATCTTTTTGTTATGGATAGTTTATAAGTTAACTATTTTCATTTCAAAATATAATCCTTAACCACCGGTTAACCTCCGGTTAAGGATTCAGTTAATGAAAATCAATCAAACTATAGTCGAAGTGCTCTGCTTTAATTTCTCTGACTAGATATCAACTGCGTAATATAGTTATTACAATTTAACATAATTTTCTTGTTTCTAATAATTAAAATATTACTCTTTCATTTGGTAATAGAATACTTAACCACCGGTTAACCTCCGGTTAAGGATTCTGTTGATGAAAATCAACCAAACTGAAGTTGAAGTGCTCTGCTTCAATATCTCTGTTTAGATATAAACTGCGTATTATAATTATTACAATTTAACATATTTTTCTTGTTTCTAATAATTAAAATATTACTCTTTCATTTGTTACTAAAATCCTTAACCACCGGTTAACCTCCGGTTAAGGATTCTGTTAATGAAAATCAACCAAACTAAAGTTGAAGTGCTCTGCTTTAATTTCTCTGATTAGATATTAAATGCAAATTATAATTCTTACAATTTTATTTTTTTGCTTGTTTCTAATATTAAAATTATAACCTTTCATTTGTTATTAAAATCCTTAACCACCGGTTACCCTCCGGTTAAGGATTCTGTTGATGAAAATCAACCAAACTGAAGTTGAAGTGCTCTGCTTCATTATCTCTGTTTAGATAACAACTGCATAATATAATTATTCTGTTTTATCACTTGTCGTTCAATAAGAGCACTCCGAAACTTAGTAAAAATGATTTAATAGCTCGTTGCTATTTGCATTGATTAACTGATTGTGTACATAAAAAATGCCATAGGATGGCGAGCAACAAATTAGTTTAACTAACTTAACGAGAGCTATTGTTATTTGTAGCTGGTTATTTGCAGCAATATATCATTACAAGCTATTGCCTTGCCACGAGTGCAACTTAATAATAATAAATTTAAATTTTCTAGTCTGCAATTCCAGGGTCTCTAATAAGTGAGTTTATATTTTATTTAATGGAATTTGCAACCACCTTTTTGTGACCAAAAAGCAAGAAACAAAAAGTCACACAAGTCACAAGTCGCACTTAGGAAAACTTGCAACTTTCCCCTCTGTAGTTCAGTGAATTAATTGAATTCGATTAAGTTGACAGGAGGAGACCCTGAAGAGCGAGCCACCTGGACGATGCCATTCCCCTCGAAGGGTTGACATTCTCACAGCACCTGGATTTATTGCAGCAAAACTGAAACTAAAGCACTGACGTCAGAGTCAGAGGGGGAAGCGGAAGAGGGAGAGCTGGGGGCGGAGGCCACGTAACTCGATGCCGCCGGCGGGATGCGACGGAAATTTCATGGCAAGTCCACCGAGAACCCAGAACCCAACCTATATTTATGGCAGCAACTGTCAAAGAGGGAGCCACAAGCCACAAGCCACAGAGCCACAGAGCCACAGAGCCACAAAGCCACCCGCTGTCCTAACACACTTATTACTCTCCCTTCTACCTGGGAAAATAGTGGCAATGGGTGGGCCACACGTCGCGGAACTGCGCATATTGCGACGCTAATGAGCCGGACACTCGAGATGCCTCAGCGGCGGCTCCTCCGAAATACTGGCGACGCCTCCGCCTTCGCTGACCCCGATGATGACGCTGGTGCTGCTGCTGCTGCTGATGCTGGCTAAGATGCTGCTGCAGCTTGTAGTCCCTGTAATGATTGGCCACCTCATGGCGATAGCGTTCCGGGCGAAAGCACTTGGTGTCGTAGATCCGTTTCATGGTCAGACGGGGCATAAACTGGCCACCAGAGCCTAGAGGTATGCCCTCGACGATCAGGCCATATCCGGGTGTGATGGTGGTGTTGGATAATGAGGACGTTGATGATGATGATGGCCAGGATGATGAGCACATTTCAAGAGGGGGAAACTCTTGTGACTTGACAGACAGACAGGGACACCGGGACACCGGGACACGGGGACGGGTTAATCCGCTCCTGGCCAACTTGCCCGGCGGAGGCAACGAAGCAAACTACACCACGGCTTGACATTGATGGCTCCTCAGCTCCTCGAGGCCCCTTTTGTTATTGTCATTGGGATGAGCGAGCTAGAAAGGGGAGTGGGAATGGGAAATGGGAATGGAAATGGGAAAGAAGGGAATGGAAATGGGAAAGAAGGGAATGGAAATGGGAAAGGGAATGGAAATGGGAAAGGGGAATGGAAATGGAAATGATTGTGGAATGACAGGGGGGGCTATGGGGGAGGGGAGGGGTACCGCCCACCATCGATGGGTGCTTCAAATTATGTACATTTATTGAACAACCGAACAATACAAATTCTGTTGGCAACAACGGTTTGCGGTTATTTGTTATCACGTCAGGCCGCGATTTGTTGTCGCTTTTGTTGTTCGACATTGCAATAGAAGGTGCGGGGGGGAGAGGGGGTGCGGAAAAGGGGCTTCCTTTAATGCGATTCGGGGTAAGGATCGAAGTGGTTAATACCCTGGCAGGGTGAAGTCTTTGAAAAGCATTAGGAAAAAGGGAAAAATTAAAGTGCTTAAGGATTTTATTTTTCAAGATTTGAAAACCAGTTTTAGAGAGGCTAAAAGTATGCAATAAAATATTTCAAGAAACAAAACTGGACAAGAAATGTGAAATTTGGGATATTTAAATTTCTGAAGTTTTGAAAACCTTTAAAGAACAAAAAAAGTGCAAAATATTTAATATCTAGAATATATTTAAAATATTTAAACAGTAAAAACTTTTATTTCAGGGTCTAAAAGTATGCAACAAAATATATAACTCAACAAATTATACCCAAGCAGTTCGAAAAATTTAATATTTAAAAACCTTACATTTCTGAAAATTAAAAAACACTTTTATTCTAAGGCTTAAAAATGAAACAAAGAAATTTTAAGATGTCAAGACAATTTAAAAAATATTTAAAATATATTTAAGCTTTTGAAACCTTTAAAGTCTGACCCCAAAAGCAGGCCATCAAATATTTAAAGCAACAAAACCCTTTCTAAATGGTAATATTTCTCTAAGAGCAATTTGCTAATTTTAAAGAATACAATTTATTAACATACTCGTTGCTACTTAAGGTATTAAGAAGTAAATCCTTGTCCTCCTGCCACTCCCACGAACACCCACGCCCACACCCACACCCACACCCACACCCACACCAATCAAAGCCGCTTAGCCCAAGTGGGTGTGGGTTGGCGGTCTTTCTCTCAATAGAAAAATTAGTAGTATTCATGTCGTTAACCATTGTAACTGGTACATCTTCTGTGCACCTCCTCCCCCCCGAAAACCGTCCAATTCGGTTCAATTTGCATATTTCGACTCACGATAAACAACGATAAAATACGAAACACACAAACACAAACAATGTCGAGCAAATGTTAGTAAAAAATAATTGTGGGATAGGTCTATTGGTATCTCCCTGGCACTTTTAGGGTCCCCCATATAACCAGGGTCTGTCTATAGACGTCGACACCCATCGACCATCGACCGACCACGCCCCGTAATTACAATTTTGATAGATGTACCCCCATATATATTGATAGAGCTGCTATGTTTTTTTTTTTCTTTATCTCTGTCAAGTATGGGCAAAAAATTGTACAACACAAAAACATCAGAAATTGATGGGTTGACATATTCATATAAGTACATTTTTTATATGGATATATACCCTGGTAAATTGGAGTAAATATATTAGGAAATATTAGTGGTTTATGGTATATAATATAATATATATATAATATATAAAGAAAGTGGTAGAAAAATGCGCAGATGATGAGTAAAGTATTTTGTTTCATTTCTGAAGAGCTCTATATCTTGTACATCCTTTGAAATATATTACTAGATGTAATAAGGGATATTTTTTAATATTTCTAACTCATAAAAGAGATCCTAAACAATGCTTAATAATATATAAATAATATATAAGTGAAATATAATTATTAAAAAATATATACTATCAAGTTTCAAGTAGTTCTTTTATACAAATTAAAGGAAACCTCTATTAATAATAACTATAATATCTCAATAACTACCATCATATCTCTGTACATTTCCCTGTCTACATCTATATAGAATTCCATTATTAATATTACATTCTCCAAAAAGCTACACGTATTCCCATCAGGTAATTACAATCGCAAATATAGAAATATATAAATAGATGCCAGTAATAGAAAGTTCCAAGAACTAAGTCAACCTACAAAGATCTTGATTTGAATTCAATTTGGGTCAGAGGTCCTATTAAAGTATTTCCATCGATAATGCAGCCAAAAGACTAAAAGACTGAAAGACTTAAAGACTGAACGATTGAATGATTAATTTCAATTTTTGATTACACGCCATCATGCAATCCGCAATAGAGGAATGCTGATAAAGGGGGGAAAATTGGGGAAAAAGGGGAATATAGGGAAAGGGGAAAACCGATTTGAGTGAAATTAATGCGTCTGTAAAACCCGAAGCCTGCAGATGTGTTGTGCATGTATTTGTTTTGGGTCGCCTTGTTTGCGGCGATTTGCCATCAATCAATCAATCAATCAACAGCTGAATCAACAGAGAACGACGCCACCGCCACCGCTGCTGTTCACTTTATTGGAATAAATGACGGACCAACGAGCAGATCCTTAGCCCACAACGAGAGATACCACAAGGGGATTTTCAGAAGGTAGATATATATATAATATATTTTAGAAAATATTTAAAGAGTGTAGTTTTGCCTTGGTTTAGATTTTAATAAATTAATATCTGTCAGTCTAATATTTTGCAACGCAGTCAAGGAGACATTCCCGACCCTATAAGCCATATATATTCTTGATCAGCATCAAAAGCCATGACCGGGAGAAAATAAATTTTTATAATTTTTAATTTTTTTTAAAATTTAAGGGGTTTTATCGTCAAAATTGACAAAAATTGGTCAAAAAAATATATATCGAGTTTTGAATGCAGAAAAGTTCTTCCTTAAAAACTAAGAAGAAAAAACCAAACCAGACCGAAATCGGCTGCGTTTAATTGAAAAGGTGAGCATTTTTTAGAACATTTTTAGACCTTCTATAGAGGGAAATTATCGTATTTTGAGCGGGGTATTGTAAGTAAAGGAGACATTTCCGACCCTACAAACCATATATATTCTTGATTAGCATCGAAAGCTGAATCGATCTGGCCATTAACGGGAAAAAATAAATTTTTATATTTTTTTTCAAAAAAATTAAAGGGGTTTTATCGTCAAAATTAAAAAAAATTGGCCAAAAAAATATATATCGAGTTTTGAATGCAGAAAAAATTGTCTTAAAAAACTGAGAAGAAAAAACCAAACCAGACCGAAATCGGTTGCGTTTTAGCCAAGTTATGATCAAA